>JAVHNF010072371.1:0-11477 GCA_034783455.1 Micropsitta finschii
GCAAATACGTTTTTCTTAAACCCACTTCCCACTGCAATCTTGATTTACCAGCTCTTCCCACACCCCCCGGATTTTTTTTTTTTTAAGGAAAGAAAACCATTGTTTTCCATTGGTAACTCTTAGTTCTGCACACACACCCCCCACCTTTCCCTTCAGCGTACTGGAATATCTAGTACTGAACAATGACTTGATAAGAGTTAAACTGCACAGTGCAGAGAATATACACATGACAACTTTAAGTAAAAAAGTAAGTTACCCTGATCATTTTGAACACTATGCAAAACCAGATCTCTCTAACAAACCAGAACTAGTTTATTATGGTCACTAAGAGATAAAGGCTTAAAACCACCAGAAATACAGCTTTGGCTCTTAATCCTCTGCTTCTTCAGCAAAGGGCAAGAAAATACTTAAGAGCACAGAGAGACAATAGCAGTTCCTAACAGTCAGGTGATAAGTCCTATGCTACTTCAAAATATGCAGAAACACCTTCCATCATCCCTTATTACACAGAGGAAGCAACTCTTTAAAATCATCATTTGGAGTGCAAAAAGATTATGTTGTAAGGATCAGTCTGGGCAGTCTGATCAAACAGAAACTTATCTGAAGTGCACCCAAAACCCATGAGTCATCCAGCTGCTCAGATGCAAAGCTCCACATTTATGACAAGAAAATTGTTTCAGGTGTTACAGTGCTAGAAATGGCCACTTAACTTTAGTAAGTACTAAGTTACCATCACGTAACATAATGCTATTACATTCCTGCTTTGGGTGCTCAAGGTAGTTCCATGTCACAGATCTGCTTCCAATTTGATCCTTACAGCAGGACACATTGGTCATTTTAAGCAGTCAGGGGGAAGGGAAACAAGGAAAGCAGAACAACCCAGCACTAACAAGAAATTACTTTCTGAAGGTAAGTTTTGTTCAGCAAGAGCCATAGAAGCAATGCAAACCACCTATTTTTTCTCTGAAAGCTGCCTTGGTGAATTCATACTTGCAGAAGTGATATAACACATTGTTCCAGAAACTCTAGTCTAAAGGAAGTATTATGCATCACACATTAGTGTCCCCTACTGTCACTAATGGCTGGCATTTCAGTATCTACAGGAATATCAAAAATGGTTTTTTCTTCTCATGAAATGGAGTAATAGAAGTTGCAGAGGCCATTGAAAAAGTAAAGTATAGCTAAAACACAAATGGTTTTCCTTAAACCCCATAGGAAGCTACCTAGAGGAATTCAGAGTTCTATTATAATTTTAGACCATCGGCTAATTTTATTAGTAGATGTTCCCAGATGCTTTCAAACACCTGTTCTTAGTTTCACCAGTTGGGCAAGGTGGCAAGAGTGGAAGCCAAGCTGAACCACAGTCCCTCCAACTGAAAAATACTCAGGAATACAGACTGTACATCCAAAACATATCCTGCGCTAACAAGACTAAAATGAAATAAAAAAAAGTCTCATTATTTAGGTCCAAAAATTCAGAAAAGGACTCAAAACTTGGAAAGCCAAGGTCTCGCTGGTCCGATAAGCCAGAAAAGCCTCACAGCAGAATGGCCTGAATAACAAACCAAACAGGACACAGTGGTTAAGTGCTTGGACTTCTTGCAGATGTCTGTCCACTGACAGTCTTAAGATTATTTAACTTAGCTGTTGACTTAACTTGTACCTGCCCAATTTCTGTTCTTATGGTAAGGTGGAAGAGCAGCAAGGTTTAGACTGCTACAGTTGCAGAAAACTTGTGCTCCAGCAAACTACTAAATGGTGCAAATTAGTATCTGATCAGACAAATGTTGATTTTGAGCTTGCTGCTGACCACCGACATTCATTTTAGCTCTTTTCTGTACAGAAAAACTAAACTTAACTTGAACTAATGTAAAGACTAATCTCTGCTAGGAATCTTGCTGTCCCTGTTTATGGATACAGTTTTAGAGCATAGCTAAACCAATAAAGAAATAAAATTTTTAAGCATCTAGTGGCTAAAAGGAGTCCTTCTACCTCAGCTGCAGGTTTCTCTCCCCCCTCCAACTCAAACTGGATTTAATGACTGGCTCCAGAACTGATGATTAAATTCAGTCAGGTTTTCTTTTTCTTTCCTCTCCACAAGGTTGAAACATGAGCTAAAACAATCACAGGTCTCCACATTCTCCCAACTGCTAAATCAATTACAGAGATGGCAGAAGAGGGCTGACTTTCTTGGTGACAGCTTGTTATCTGCACTAAATCCACATGAAACTACACTTCTTTTTAAAAAATAAATAGTAAGGTGACAGACTTATTTCAGAAATATCAGCACTGAGTGTCACTTAGTGGACAGTCGTGTAGCTCTGGCAGACTAAGCTTTATAAACTTCTATGGCACCATATTCCTCCTGTAAATGGGAATTCACTCAACTAAGAGCATGAATACACATAGCCAAACTTTATGTCAAAATCTGAAGATTTGAAACAACGAAAGATGCTTTATATTAAGTTTTAAGCAGTTTTAAATCGAAATGACAGATAAGAAATTACATCCTTTACATCACTCTACATACATGAACCACACCTTTCCTGTTGCTGTTTAAGGAGGAGGAACAGAACATGAATTGAGAAATCCCTGAACTACAAATTGAAATATTTCATGACACATTCTGTTCTTCTAGTAAATACACCCCACCGCTGGGAGTATATTTAGAAGTCTTTAGATTTCAAATATATGGGATTAGTTTTAAATAACATGGTTCTGTTGTGCTAAGCTCTATGCAAAGTTAAAAGCAAGATCTATGCCTAATATTAAAGGTAATTATAATATCCGCAAGTTTTGCTATGCAATTATGTACATGCCTGGCAAGCACCTGACAATACTATCCTCAAACTTGGATGTTAAGGATTATCACCAGTATTTCTGTAACTGCACAAAGCTGTAACAGTATTCAGTGCAAAATATCAACTCTTCATTATGACAATCCTTACTGTACCTGTTATTCCTGTACATTTCAGATTATACTCATTACTTCTTCCTTCCCTTTCCTTAACTGTTAATTTTATCAGAGAATTGTTAAATTTAAGGAACTTAAATGAGATTAAAAAGAAAAAAAAAAGGCAGAATTTTTTCCACCTCACTAAAAACATTGCTTCCACAAGTAATGTGCAAAAGAACAATTCCATATTGCTGAAAGTGGCCAGTAAGTTCAAAAAAAAAAAAAAAACCCTGAACAGGAAGACTTTCTTATGATGAGTATAACCCTTTAGTTCTATGGAGTCGTAGGCCCAACCTATTTCTTCTACTTGTTAAAAGTTTCTTATTCGGTTGCAGCACAGTATCCTCACAGTATGACAACAGTGCAGTTAAACCCATTTAGTAATTGCACTGCTCAGAGGTTTTCCTACATCACACACAGACACCTCAGAAGTGTATTCTGACTCAACACAGAGAGGGCAAGCCATTGACCACATGATGTCAAGTTAGAGTACGTGAAATTTGGGCTAATTTTACATTTTTACTACACTGCTCGAGTTTTTCTGCTATATAGTGTTGGAAAATGTCCTAGATTATACCAGCCCTTTTTCACTCAGAACAGCATTATACTGAGTTTAAGAATTGCCACTAGCATTTCCAAGTCTTTAGAAGTTTCCTAGTACATGCTACCTGGCAATTAAAACCATTATGCCCATCGGAAAGAATGACCACAGCAACAGTGGGACATCCCTATTCCATGACTGTCTTCAATCCATCAGTTAAAGCAGCTTTCAAAGTTCTTTGAGTCAGAAGACTAGGGAGGAAAAAAAAGTTGGTTAAGATCTGTCTCAAATTTATTCCATTATTAAAGCCCACTAGGGTTTAACACTACACGTCCTGCTTGTGTCTAGGTATTTTCTTCTGCTGCTCTTATTGCAGGCTCCCATTTTTTAAATGCTTGAAGGAAAAAAATAAATTAATGAAAGGTCCATTCCTGTAAGTGGGCTGGGTATCAAACCTAAAAGCTTTTCTTTCAAGTGCATTTGAGTAACTTTTGTGAATGGATAATAGCTTGCTTTAGTTGAATCTCCCGTACTTCCTCCAAACTGGAAATCCTGTGCATGATAGCAAACTCACCTACCCACTGTTAAACTAATTTGAAATCATCTTAACAGTAATAATTCAGAGGCTAGAAAATACATATTTAATGTCACCAATAGTACTAGTGCTGATAAAAGTCCTAAATTCCATCTTTGGACATCAAGCAAGAACTCCAGGAAAAGCAAAAACAAGACTCAACATTCCCACTGCTAACAGCATTCTAAACAACATGATTATTCTCAGCTTGTTTTACTCCTACTAGTCAAATACTTAAAAGACTGAACACCTTTTAAAGATTTACAGGATTCTGGAAGCTCTACCTCCTAACCATTTGAAAGTCAGTAGGGTTGGGATTTATATTGTAACTGGTTTTAGTGACTGAAGGTCTCTACATCTGTCAGAATTTCTATCATATTTTTAAGAATAACTTGGAATTTCAAAAGAACATAAACCTAGGAACTTGTACATTCAAAACCTTCTTTTGATCTGAAAAGGTTACATCTTTTCAACGTATCCTAATCTTCCCATAGTCTCCTAGCAGAGTCTCCTGCCATTACTGTCGCTGTATGACACTACTGAGTAGGATTGGAACAACAGAACCCAAGCACTTTGAGAAGTTTTCTCCTACAAACCACTTAAATGGCTTCCTTCTACTGATCCAGCACCCAGACTCTTAGAGAACTTTTCCCCTCCTTGTACAACTGACCTGAACTACAGGACAGTGAATGAATACTCACTTGTGTTAATACACTGTCAGAGTAGAGATTTTTATAGACTCTGAAGACAAATACTTTTAAAAACATACATAATGAGTTACGATCATATGGCTTGGCAAATCTGAAACAAATTGAAGTGACATCTTATATTCCTTCTACATAATTTCATTTAGCCTATTTAAAAGAACTATGTCATTTTCACCACTGAAGAAGTTAGGCAGATATTAGCATAAATATTATAAACTGAACGGAATGTCAAGATGATACAAGCCAACATATCAGATCAAATGGTATCATCTGCAGGAAAAACTTGTAATTATCAGCTCCATCTCCTGTTCCATTTTCAGTTTATAAGAGCAACAACAATCTTTATGCAAGCCACTTCTAGTTTAATGACTGACTGAGATTCCAAATCAAGACATATGCTGAACAGCATTGTTAAGCCAGTCATTAATCTTTGAAATGCAGCCATTGGATTGTTATTGCTTGTAGTTAGTAAATCTAGACTGTGCCCATGCCATGTCTTCTTCACATGTCTCCACCACCTTGCCAGCAAGATATTTTTAGGCCTGTCCTTCTTACCATGGTTTATGACCTGTCAATCTGAGCAAAAGATCGTGCAAAAATGCAGGCATTGTATGGCTGACTGCAGTCCAATATTGATACAAGAGGGGGTTGGATTGAAAAGTTAAATTAGGGTGCCTTACTGCACTTTCTAATGGATTTATCTGGAAACTCAAAGTAATGTGGTGTCCTGTGGGAAAAAATAAAGATCAACATATTTTGACTGTTTATTATGCAAGAATAAACATCACTTTCTAGATCCTGTAATTTAGTCTACCTTAACTATTCAGACCCCCAAACTATCCAACAAAGGTATCCTCATTTTTCCTAGAAAATTCAGTCACTTTGAATTCAAGGACCTGTTCGCAGGAAAAAAAGGCCAAGTTTTAAATCATAAAGCATTCAGTGGAAGAAAAAAAAATCCAAAATCATCAATATACATCATAGTGTAAGCATAGCTTTGTTTAAAAGTCAGAGGAACAGACAAGACAGATCTAGTCACCATTACCTTGGGCTTCTTCCAGTAATCCTGAGGTAGATATCATACAGGAATGCTGGGGCCTTATGGCTTACAGCAATCCAGTAATGATATAAAAGGTGATTGGAAGTTAGATTTACATTGGGCCGTCTGAAGGCCTGTTCGAGAGGATTCCTCTTGAAAGTAGAAATTACATGGTATTCTGAGAAAGAAAAGTTGCGTAACAGCTTTGATAATAACCATGTAAAATGTAATGGTTTTCAAAGTACATTACAGTGTACAATATTTACGTCAGTACAACATGTAAATAACTACCCTAACTTTTCTAAGATTCCCAGGAATTAAAACAAAGTCATAAGCCTAACTTGAAAGACTGTTGTACTGGTTCCTATTATAATCAAGAGGTCTTTTATGTCTTCATCTTCAGTATCATATTTTCTTGTAGCTTCTCTCTCTCTCTCTCTATCTGTTCCTCTTCCCTACCTTAGAGGTTGTTTTCAAAAATTCACAGCAATTTATAACAACTTATCCATATTCAACCATTAAGAAAAAGGCAATCAGGATGGGACTCCATGTGAAACTCCAGCCGACACCTGAAAATTCTTCACGACAGATAGGCAGGATCAGTATCTTAAGAAGCCCTGTTGAAATCCATCTCTTATAACAGCAAGCTGTTGTTTACAGACTGTGTTTAAACACCCAGTTCAAATTGGGATTTAAATTAAGTCAACAATTTTTGAAGTTTGGCTGAAGCAATAACATCTATAAATAAATGGGTAAAAGCAAGTAAAAAGCATGAACAAAATAGTAGAGAGAAGTAAAACAGATTTAAGTACTAAAGAAAAAAATTATCTGATCTTAAGAATTCTATTTCTAAAAAACTGAAAGCAAATAAACAGCTTCACCATTCCAGCCAGCTTGTATTACTATTTATAACGAAACCTATTTCAAAGCTTTTGGCATCTGGGTTACATTCTAGTCAGCATATCCAGGAGTTGAAAATAGGTGGCCATTCTTTCTTAAAGATTACTTTTCCATGTACATGAATAGTTGAAGACTCATGTAGCTATCTGAATATTAAATCAACTTAAGACAAAAACAAATAGCTACACGAGTGCAAAACTATCCTTCCCATACCTCTCAATTTGTGCAGATGTACATAACATGTGATTGTGGGCTGTTTATCCATATGCATTTGTTAAGGTTGACATTAAACCCAACATCACTACTGCTCTTCTGTGCAATGTTTTACTCTGCTTACTACCCACAGTCTGCAGATTATATCATGGCACCAAACAAAAATCAGTGATCTCATAGTTTAAATTATAACAGAATTTAAAAAAAAACCAAAATAAAAAAAAAAACCCAAAAACAAACAAGCAAACAAAAAAAAAGAAAACCTAAACCAAAACCAAACAAAAAAACCCCCTCCACAACCAAGAACAAAATGAAACGCTGATAATGCTGCAAGGAGAGAGAATTAATAGTGGACGATAATGAAAAAACACAATACACTACAAAATTGAGAGGTATGACTGTTATATTGATTTCAATAATAAAAATGCAATGCCACCTACTGATTATAGCCTATGCTTGTATTATTCAACCTTATTTTTCTATTAAAGCTTATGAAAAAAGAAACATAGCATACCAACTTCACCCCAGTGGAAAGGATTGGTGCCACCTGTTGTACAGTTATATACCATGACATTTCTTGGTCTGGAGGGAAAGACAAAAGTGAAGTTAGAAGACAACCTACCTTTTGAAAATAAGAGACAAGATGTAACTTATCCCTTATCAAAGTTATCCTTTCTCTCAACAGTATCATTTATATAAAGCAGAAAGCTCCTGTCATGTTGGGTTTTTTGCTTTCTATATCATCTTCCAGTATTTTTCTCCTTTAACTCCTGTATTTCTTTTCTTTCAGAGAATCATCCCCTACTTTACTGTAAACTGTACTGAATGCAAGACCTAGGAAGGAATTTACAGGCATAGCTTGTACAACAGTATCAGTAGGTGATGTCTTATTCTTTGCCATGAGGAAGTTACACTTTGAGGGACTAATAGCATTAGAACCTTAAATTCCTTTGTCCTGGGGGAACAGCAGAACACTGATTATTAAGTTCAAAGACTGATTTATTAGCGCACACACACACACAATATAATTTCAAAACACTTCGTACTCTCTATTGTCACCTATATAGTTATACCTATATAGGTGTATATATAGTTATACCTATTAACTCCAGAATACCAGGCTGCGGCCAGTGTCATATTAACAGCAACATCTACTGGAACAAGATCTGCTAGTGCATTGTTGGAAGCTCTCATTGTTCGAAGAATTCCTTTCCCTGCCTTAAAGAAAAAAACAACAACAAAAATAAAAGAGACAGAAGATCCACCAGTAAAACATACAAAGCTTTCTTGCCTTTCAAAAGAAAGAAAAATTAAGTACATTCAGTACTTACAGCAATGATGACACCGCTAGGTCCATTGAAGCTATCAATCCATCCCTATTATGAACAGCAGGGAGGGAAAGGTTTTGGTTAGAGATTATTGAAGTCAGCAGTTTCAAGTGAAAACCTAAAGTTTCTACAAGCTTAAAGGGTGGAAAGAAAAGAACAGAGGAGGAAGATACCAAGTTCTGTATCTTTAAGTTGTTATATCACCAAATATTGCCATGGAACAAGTTGTTATGACTCAAAACAAGATCTACCTGTAGATTCACAGGTCCTTTGAAGAGAGATGCTAGCTTGTTTATTTCCTAGTGAGCAAGTCGTAGGGCACTGTCTGTATAAATATATTTATGTTGAAAGCATTCAAGCTTACAAGTTTTTTAGACTAGCTTCTAGCAACTCCTAGAAAACAGATAAGCAATTTTGCTATCTTTCATAAGTTTTTTATTTTTCAAACAGGAAACATTCTTCTTCAACTTTAACAACATCATTTAGATACTATATACTTACTATACTACTTAAAAAGGTATGAAAGGCAGTCATTTAAGAGACATTGAGAGATATTCAGTCTTGAAGTGGAGAAGCTTCTCTAACACTGACCTCCTTTATAGGAGGAAGTATATATGCTATCAGTATAGCATACAGTACATAGAACTCATGCCATATAACCTAAGCCTACGCAGTTTAACTAAAAGAGGAGCCAAAGCATCTTTACGTCCTGCAGTCCCCAGTTTTCTTAATCACCCTTTGTAGGTACTGATATACCAAATCATCTTGAAATGAAAAATAAATGAAGATACTATTCTACCTGTGAACTACATTGTCACCTTTTTTGTTGATGATTCTGTGTATCTCACACTGTGACAGGTATTCTATGACTAGAGGTAACTTAGCCCTATGTTTCTTACATAAGAATACTGTATTTAACAGCTTTTGTATAGGTGGTATCCAAAAGCAAACTGACACAACTTCACAGTCTAAAATATTTTCCATTATAAGGCTCACTGGATAAGCAGTCAGTCAGTATGTGCTACAGTTTATAAGCAAGATGGTCAGGTGAAAATGACTTACAGGAAAAGGCTCCTTCCAGCTAGCACCAACAATAGATGGCCTTATAATGGCTGTGTTTAGTTTTGCACCTTCTTGTTGTACTACATATTCAGCTAAGGCTTTTGTATATATGTAAGTATTGGGTCTGTCGCCTATCAGTTTTGGAGTAATATCATTCACCAGGCCATCATCCATCCACCTAAAGAAACAAAATTAGAGGCAAGTATAAAATACTGCATGCTGCTTCAGTTGAGGGTACATGTAATTGTTAGTTACCATGAATTTCTTTCTCCTTTAAAGAAAAAGGGATACAGACTGAAATTAAAACAAGTTTCTCAGTAGCAGAGAGGAGGACTGCATGTTTGGTGTCCCCTAGGAGAGGTATATTACTATTTGCTTCTTTAGTTACTTGGGCAAGTTACTTACATAAATTACTTGGGCAAAATAATTAATTTATTACACACTAACTATAGAGCAAGTTGTATATTCCTTTGCAATAATCCTATCAACTAAGTTCTCAAACAAGAAGTACGGACACGGCAAGTTAGTCTTTGGAACACAGGCACACTGCTTCTCAGCATTACATGATTTAGAAAGTGATGCCACTGCAAAGCAGTCTGTCTCAGCTGCATTACAAGCATCACCTGTACCTTTATGGTGTTAAGCTATCACACACCATCTCTGAAGCAAGCTTATCATCGTTACTCCCCTTAATTTAATGAAGTTTTGCAATTTCAGCTTGCTTCTCAATTCATTCAGCATTTTGTACTTAAAAATGCAACAACCTTCAGTCACAGCACACAAGCACAACAGACATGTGCCTCTAAGTATTGCTACTTTGGTGTTCTCCACTTCAAAACAGGCTTGGATTTTATTTGCCTCAGTCACCCAACATCTTAATTATATAAATAGAATGTAGCCAACTCTGTTATTCACCAGTGTTCTCTTACAACCAAAGATGACATGCAGACTCCCTCATGATATGAACTTGGCTAGGAAGAGGGGCAGAAAAACCCAGAAAGGGACATAACAGATCTGTTTCTATGTGTTTCAGTCAGCTGTTGGCTAGAGATCACTCTCATGTAAGTTTACAAAAGCCTTCCCTCATTGCCATGAGTTTTAAGATAGAGACAGCTGTCCAAACCCAAACCAACCAGTTTTAGTTACCCTGCTTGTGAAGAGAAAAAAAAATTCTTATTCAAAACTGTAAAGTCAACATTATTAAAAAAAAAAAAGAAAAATAAGAAGTTTGGCTCAATGTGCATTCTAGGTAGTAGCTCATTTGCTTTTAATGTTAGTGCTCTTCCATCTATAATAGCAAGCTAAAAGATAGTATTAGTTCTGTATAAAAGCTCTATATAATTAGTTCTTTATAAAAGATACTTTCTTATTAGTTCCTCTTAATTTCAAACTTCTCTTACTAGGAATGGATAACGTAACTTCAAATCATCTCCTTCACAGAAACCAGAAGTGCCAGCCATGCTGTCAGACTTACAGGTCAGTGTAAGCTGATTTAATCTTTCAGGTTCCTAAGCATGTTTTAGTACTTCATTACTAGGAAACAAGTTGTTACTGATAACTGCAATAGCTTCATAAAACTTAACACATACTCAAGAGAATCCATCAGTTTTCTGGGATCAACAGGAGGTGGATAAACTATTTCCTCAATCTGTTTTCGATTGCAATATGCATAGGCAGTTGAAACATGTATGAACACCTCCAGAGTCTTCATTCGCTGTGCCAGAAAGAGTAGCTCTTGTGTAGCAGTCACGTTTAACTTAACAGCATCTCTGTTGATTAAACAGAAACTCGATTAGCAGAGAGCAAGACATAAAACAAGGCATAAAAACTTGACTACTCAATTCACTCCTAAATGCCTCAGTGATGGGTAAATAAAATATTCCTAAATACATCCTCCCCAAAAAAGCAGTATGGACAGCATCCTAACTTTCTTAGCACAACATGCTACACAGCCTTACCTAGAGCATCTGTCAATATTCAGCATTATTTTCCTAAGTTTCACCCTGGTTTTTTTCACACTCCAGTACCAGATTGGGACAGTCAGCATACCTTTGATTCTCCTCAAGCTAAACCCTAATCCTAAATTGGAATAATGCAATGAAATACCTAGCTGCCATAAGATGCACCTCAACTTCCTAGTTCATGAAAAGAAGAATG
>JAVHNF010072372.1:0-10792 GCA_034783455.1 Micropsitta finschii
AGGTTGGAGAGAGCCTTGGGTGACATGGTTTAGTGTGAGGTGTCCCTGCCCATGGCAGTGGGATTGGAACTTGATGATCTTAAGGTCCTTTCCAACCCTAACTATTCTATGATCTTAAAACTTACAAAAGTTCCTGCTTTTTTTGTTGACTGTCCCCTAGAAAAGGCTAATGGTGTTAAAAATTAGTAAAGTTGCTATAATTGAGCATCGATTTCTGGCTTTATCATGTTTTGGTTGAAACCAGCCATTGTTTTGAGTCTGGCGTGTCACTGCTGGATGAGAAATTTTTGAGCACTCCTGATCATCTCACCAAAAATCAAGATAGCAGAGTTCGTCTTTCTCAGGGCCATCTAGAGTCTGGAGGTTTAATCTACCTCTGAGGATGACCATCAATACAAATGCCTTATTTACTGCAGTCCCTGCAATCAAGTGGCTTTGTGAATACATCTCATGGCATCTTCCACATCTGAAAGTACCTGAATGCTGAATCCACATCTAATCCTACTAGGATGCTGAAAATGTGCTAAGTTGTGCACAGCTTATCACAGCTGTGGCACGGGGCCATAGCTGGCACTTGACCTAATGATTACTATTTGCTGTGGTGGTTTGGAAGAGAGCATTGTCCTCTTGATCCCCAGGAGCCCCTTGGAGGAAGAACGGTACAATTCTACCCTTGGGTGGAGCTGCTGGGCAGCTCTCCTGGAAAAGCTCTCTTCACTGGATGCTTGGCAAGCATGGCATAGTGGAATTGCAGTCATTGTAGCAAATTATTCTGCACTCCTAACCAACTCATGGGTAGTGTTTAATATCCTCTAACCGGCAGCTTCTTGGCTGGTGATGAACGTTCGTTTCACTACCCTCATATAAGCAATGAAGTCTGGCAAGACTCTTACGTTAAGAATTAGGAAAGCAAGAGCAAGTTCTGAAAACAAAAACCACTTCATCTCGTTTTTCTCCTCAGTCCATGAAGAGCCACGTGGTCTTGTTTCTTCAGTACATCAGCTCTATTGTACTCAGCTGGTTGCCTCCCACAGATGCAGTAATGCGCAGTCTGAATTACTGCAGGCCGAGGTCACTGGATAAGACTGCCAGCTATAAGCCAAAAGAACAGCAAACCTGCAGTTTCCTGTTGCTTATGTTCTCTGGATAATAACACCTCTGGCAGTGAAAACGAGGACAGGAATATGAGGGATCTTACATCCCTTTGCTAGGCAGAGGACATTTCAATGGGTATCCTTTCCAAAAGGCAAATATGGATGTAGATTTCCTAGGAGAAATGTGCTAGGAATCAAAAAAAAAAAAAAAAAAACAAAACAACAAAAAACAAACCAACAAAAGAATGAAAAAGGGGCTTTTTACCTATTGCTGAGCACAGCTGAATTGCAAATCCTTGTTCAGGGTGCTTCAAAATAAGAAGAAATACATGTAAAGATTTCCATAATGTTAGAGAGATTTATAGAGAACTCCACTGATTTTATTAAGAATTTCATTGATATATTTCACTGTAAAATCTCAATGAATTCTTCGTAAACTTTTAAGTCTGATTGTAATTTCCCCTGTTTGAAGTTCACACTGCTTTGTGTTGACTGTTCACCAGTCACCCTGACTAGAAGAACTAATTTTCGGCAGGTCTTAACCTATGTTATGCTTCACTCTGTGTGTGTATGTACTCTACATATTCAGGTAGGGTGGATTGTTATGGATTATAACTGCAGAAGCTGCAGATTTCTATATTTACCTGTTAATAACTCTCACCTGAAAGTAAGCTCTGAGACAGATCTCACCCAGAAACATGATGTTAAAATGCTCTTTCTGAGTTTGGCTTTTCATCAGTATGCAAACAGAAATTGTCACAGGACCCATCAACATGGAATCAGTCTTTTTTCTGTCATTTTGGAAATCAAGCTCAAAAACATATCTTTAACTAGGCTTCCTAAGGATGCTTGCAACATCATGCTGTCTGTGTGTCAGTCCTTTCCTAATAAGAAAACTGTATAATTTAATCTACTTGCCAATTTCAGCCAAATTTGGCAGGGGAGTAGCTATTAGACCTCAGAGATATTAATTTCTTCAAACTTTCATGAAATTCTTGCACATTCAGTCCCTCTCTGAGGGGAGACCTGAGCAAGAGTTCAACTATATTATTAGATTATAACAGATAATATTACTGTAAATAATATATATATTACTGCATTATAACAGAGAATCCACATGGGAGTGGAAGGGGGAGAGGCATTATGAATGTCCAGCTCTGGGAAGTACCTGAGAATAGTTTTGCCACCTTAGACACTAGGATCTGTCCTGTGGCCACAACGCAGCAGCAAGCCAGGCTCTACTCCTGCTGCCTGAGGAACTAGTTGGTTCTTAATGCTTGGGGGCTTCTGAAATTCCCTGATGGTGCAGGTCTCATAAATTCATAGGTAGTTACGTCAGGGATTAATTTTCACTTTGGAATACTGCTGTGTTTTGCTTTCTGGAAGCTTGCCTCGTTCTTTGGAAGTCAGGCTCATGAGTGAGATCAGTGACTGCTTCCAAGTAATGGTTTGCATTTTCAGAAGGGCTGTGTCCATGCCTGTAAATAAAATGGACAAAAGTCTGTTCTCCAGCCCTAAGGCAAGTGACAAGACATGGCTTGTGTTAGCCTAAATGGCTCTTCTCTGAAACAGAGTGGCCTGGTACATCCTATCTGTGGTAGACAATGGTGCCTGGCATGAGCATCCCCTGCAGCTTGGCCAGGACTTATCTAGGAGAATGATAGTTCTCATGAACATGATGGCCAGCATGGTGTCCAGGGACATGTTTACAACTGACCATTTCTGTCCTGGCCTTTAGCTTGCTAGCAGTGATGTAACCAAGAACACTGGTATTCCAGTATGGTATTTTCTGTACTATTGGAGGCAAACATTAAAGAGAGAGGAATGATATTATTCTGCTCAGTCACCTGGGCCAGGACATCGGTTGGCTTGGACTGCATCAGGAGCCTGCTAGAGCCCTGTTTTTTCAGCAAACTGCCCCTGCCAATACGGAATAAAGTTCTTTCTTTGAAAATGAAGCTGTACCAGAGCTGCACCTGTAATCTTTACATCTGTAACAGATCTATTTTCAGAGGGGAGGAGTATTCTGAATGTCTGGCCCTACCAATGTTGTGTTTAGCATACTTGAAGCAAAACCTTGCAAAGGAGCAGCCTGGTATAAACTGCTAATGCAAAGGTGTAAGAAAGCCAAGAGGAGTCAGTGACCCCTCAGTGTTAAAACAAAAGGTTTAGAAATGCAGAGGGTTCATCAGGTGCTTTCTGAGATTGCTGTGGGGCTTTCAAAGGCTATTGCCAGTGTTGGGCTTCAACAAAACCCATTAAAGATTTCATCAGGACACGTGAAAGAAAAGGGCAGTTGTAATGCAACAGTAGAGGTTCTGCAGTAAATCCTCTTTCACCTCTCCCTGCCAAAAGCCTGCTTTAATGGCAGACAGCAAACGTGTGTTACCGTCAGTTGCGGTGTGTCTGGTCATGCTATAGTGTGTGGCCCTGTGCGACTGCGGGTCAGTCATACTTTGGAAGGCAATAGCTCAAAATCCACACTTTAGGAACACATGCTGGGTATCATTATTCATGTTCTCTTTCTTTCGCAGTACTTGGCAGTCTGAGCATCTGGTTTACGGTGCCTTTCAAAAGGAGCAGATAGAAATCCTGCACCTCTTTGCAGTACAGATAAAATGACCATCATGAGTTTTATCGTTTGTGTTTGTTTTCATTATTTCTGGGATCTTTAAAAGTATTGCAGCACCTTGTCCTTAGCTAAACCCTTCCGGTAGCTCACTATTTCCTTGCATATTGTGTGTTGGTAGCTGAGCTACTTGGCTTCTGTATTGCCATGTGTTACATATATTTGACCCATATCACAGTTAGAAAGCACTTTATAAATACCCTCTTGCTCTCTTCATGCATATAGGTTTCTTTACAAAGATATTTATGAATGATTCACTGGCTTTCAGAGTACTTCTGTGTGACAAAAGTAGAGAAAATATGCACAAAGCTGTTGTGTGCTTGTGGTTGTTGTTTTTTTCCCCTTCTGGGTGTGGTAAAAGGCAGTTTGTACAGTCAATGCCTGCCTCTGTAAGGTGAATGTTGGCTGGTAGGATGCTTAGGTTGGCTATCAGGAGTATGTACAATGATAAAAAATAATATATAAAGAAGTTTTCCTTCTAGTTGAGAGTAGTTCTAGAAGAATAAAGGAGTCAAAGTGAATATTCTTGTGTGTAGCAGAACATCCCTTTGGGACATACTTCCAGCATTTATTTTTAACCTATTGGCCATTTTTTAGTTGCATATTTTTAACATCTATGTGCAACTAGTGTCTGATACCTTTGTCTAGTGCGCTGTCAAGAAAAATATGTAGATACTGGCAGATCTAGGGGAAAAGTCCTGGCTGACAGAAATTGCTGAAAGTGTTGTCATTCCTTCAAGTACTCAAGGTGACTGCGTTCTTGCAGAGTGCTTCTCTCACATCTACTACTTGTTGCTTATTTGCAGTGCCAAAGACACTTCATTATTTTCCTCCCTTTTTCCTGTGCCCTTGTAAGATCTCTGACAGTCTCTGTAATGCTGTGTCCTAAGTTATGCATTGTTTTTCCAAGGTGACATGGTGACCATAAGGTAGGTGACCCTCCCCTCTTGATGGCTTCTAGTGCTACCTCCCATATTGTGTTTTCTTTCATAGCTATTCCTCTTGCTAGACGAAGTTCTATTCATTTATCACCCCATAATATTTGTGGTGATTTGTGTCCAGTAATTTATGACTGTTTGGAGCGTTGGTACTCATTACAGTGCCCATTGACCCTGGTGACCCTTCTCCTCATGTACTCATTGCAGCGTTGGCCTCTGGGCCAGCTTCTTGACGCCACAGGTTGCAGTGTGTATGGCCATGTCAAGCCATGCAGGCTGAGGACCAGGGTCTTTGTCCAGCTTACACTGAGTATAAGGAATTTAAGGAGCAAGAAGTTGATTGTGCAGGTAAACAGACACTGAGGGTAAGACTCATATGTTGGCTCTGACCATGTAGGTCATGAGGTGCTGCTGATACAGTGACGAGCGTGAGAGAATAGTCTAGACAGTTCTCTAGACTGCAGCTTGAGGAGAATATTGTAAATACAATGCTGAGTTTTACCTGGAACTCAGTGGAATTCCTCCCAGTTACCAGCACACACTTTTGGTAAGGTGAGACTTTATCCTGCTGGTCATAAATACCAAATGAAATACACTGCTTACGGCAGTTACTGGTGGTGATATTCGTGAAGGCACATCTGCAGCACACTTTCTTTGTTCAGTGCTTTTGGTGGTACTTTATTAGTACCAATTAAGAACATAAGTTATGTTTTTCCCTTCCATCTCTTCGCCACTTGAGAGTTATATTTAAGACATAAAGGACTGTGAGCACCGGAAGAAGGTGGAGAATGAGCAAGAAGGAAGAAAGGAGTTGTTTCCTTTCTGTTGACCTTATCTGTAACTAATAGTGTGAATGTGTTCATTTTTTAAACCATGATTGCGTTGATATTTGTTGGCTGTAGCATAGATCTTTGGTATGGAATTACAATGCCAATTATATAAAATATGTGGAGTACATATAAAATACATCTACAGGTACCTTCATGTACGAGCTTACAGAATAAAAGAAGAAATAAACCTGCAATTAGTTCTTGAGCTTCGGTCATTTATTTTTCAAAAAAGCACTGTAACTTCCCCCGAAACATCCCCTGCTTGATGCAGTGTAGAAGGATCCAACATTGTACTTCCTTCTTGGAATTTGTGGGGAAATGCATTTTGCTGCCAATGTAACATCCTTTAACAGGTCTCCTGCTGGTTGGACCTTGCGTCCTGCTGTGACAGCCATGACCATGTGTGCAACTGATTGTTAGTGGGTGATATAAATCTGATTGGAACATGCCTGTTAATTGGTTTGAGAGCCCGATATAGACAATGCTGTCCTATAGCAGATTGTGTAGATAGGCCTAGTCATAGGGTTAATTCTGCTTGACAGCACATCAGCAGCATCTTGAGAGTAATTACCCAACTTAAGTTTTCCCACAGTTGAATTGAGATCTTCAAAGGCTTCTACATTTACAAGTATTATTAACCTATATCTGAAACATGATGTTCCCACAAGGGCTAATTTTTTCTTCCTTTTATTAAATATACAGGTTATAGGGTTCATTCGCTAAGTGCTAAGCCCTTAGAAGAAAACAGTGCTTGTTAGAGAGGGAAAAATCTGCAGTGCACAACCAAAGCTAATGGTGCATAATGCACACATCATTGTCTTTTTACAAAGACTTTTAAAGCAAGTTAAAACTTAGGTCTGGCTCCCTTCCTCTCTCCCTCTCTCCCACCCCCCGCTTTCCACTTTTAAGAAAATCAAACCACTTATTCCTATGTGCAGAGTGAGTAAATTGAAGACACACACAAACAAAACCCTCCTAGGATGTTGTACAATTAAGTACAGATCATTGGATACAATACATATGACATTAATGAAACGGTATCTGCTTCAAAAATAGATTGGAAACATTCATGAATAAATTAAATCCTCTTAATGACTTTTCGAAAATGAAAATGAATGAAAACTATATTTATTTCATAGGAACAACTGTGTGCCATGATTCACAGCATACAGTTAAATCCTGGTTTGAATTTATATTCTATTTTCTGCATTCATTTTGTGATTTGTCTTTTAAAATATCTTCTTTTTAACTTGACACTATAAAAAAACCCCAGATATTAAAGATAATAGTTACTATTTGGGTTCAAATGCCCATAAATGCATTAAATATTAACATAGAGAAGTAGGCAGTCTTGTTAAAGATGATATTTGCTGGGGGGATCAGTCCGATAAATGGCTTTTATGGCATAAAGCAGTTCTTGTAACTTACAATCTTTTTATTTTCTTTTGCAGGTCAGAAACGAAGTTTGACTCCAATTCAGGTATGTTTAAATTTACAGTGTTTTGCTGAATGTACACTATTCAAGTTAATCTCAAAAGAGCAGTTTATCAGTTCAAGTTCAGTTTAGTTTTAAACAAACTGGGGTAGGTCAGTCTTAAAAAGGATCTTCATTTCTCACCCTCTGGAAACAGCATTATTGCTGTGAAACATTTGCTTTCATTCCTTTCATTAGTTCCCATCTCTTTACATTTTCCCAAAAGATGATCAGGAAGATGTATCTTGCAACAGGCTTTAATTGATCCAAAGAAATTATAACACAAATAAATGATGATACAGACTAAAGCAAATGGAGGATTGAAGTCAAGCTAGAGAATGATCACTGCTTTAAGAGAGAATGTTTTTCTTCCTGGTGGACAAAGACTTTTCATGGGAATTTGAAGTCAGTGCAGCCTATCTGTCAGGAAACAGATGATTTGTCATCAAATTTTCATGACAGATGCATGTACACAACGCATGCCAGAGCAGTCTGTAGAGCTCGCTTGAGGAGGTTTACCAAAAGGCAGTCTCTCTCAAGTTGTCTTTTTAAAGAATTGTAATGTGTTGTAGGGAGTGGGAGGGAAGTGAAGGTCAGTCTAACAGGTTAATGTGTATCTAGCAAGACAAAAACCACAGGACAGCAAACGGGGACGGTTGGGGAAAAACCAGAGATCCTAATACCAGACTGTTATTTATTCAGTTAACTATTCCTGGGTGTTCCTTGAACTTAAACAATAGTAAATTAAGAATAGGCTGTTGTCCTGAAATGAGCTGAAATGTCCCTTGCCTGATAAGGTCATTCAAAATACATTTTTTGTTAAGATGAAAAAGACTGGTTTAAGCAGAAAACTTGATACTATTATGGCAATTTTGGGTTTAGGCTGGTGTTATCTTCTATGTGGTTTGCTTTATGCAGTGATTATAATTGCTTATAATGATACAAATTTTACAATATATATTAATCAGAATGTTCATGAAATAGCATGTTTCCTTTTGTCCCAGTTACAACATGATTTGGGTTTGAAATGTGAGGTATTACATTGCTTTTTCTTTCCACATTAGATTTTATCTTTGGAACTATATGGGAGTGAAATCTACAGCAGGAAGCATTTATGTAGCCAATTCCTACATATTGTATACTTGAGTCATCTTGCTTCTATTATGATTTTAGTCTGTGAGTTTGAGGTTACTTGCTTTAAATATTGCTTGAATGAACTCTGTGATAAGATTGCTTCTTGGATCTTGACAAAACAGTTTTACGTGGCGGGGGGGGGGGGGTAGCTGTACACAATGTCTGCCATAAACCCCTTTCTTTCAGTAAAGTCACCAAAACTAGTGTGAGGAGTGGTGTCAAACATCTCACTTTTCTGTTGAGCAGTAAATGCTCTCTGCAGAACTTCAGTTTGCTTGGTGGATTAAGCTAGTCAGTTTTCTGTAGAGAGCTTCCTCTTTTGAGGCAGCTCTCCTGTTTGGTGTCCAGCTCTGCATGCTGCTCCCCTTGGCAGTGAGGGCAGGGGTACAGTATTTCTGAGGGAGCACAAAGCAGGGATAAAGGTTTGGCATTATCACAGCTATGGTGAATGACTGCTCAGTAGGTGTGATAGGGCATCTGTGACTGGACTCTAGGGTGAGTATGAGCTTTTAAATGTCTCCTCTTCATCTCTATGGGCTCTACAGGCTTCCTTCTTTGAGCTTGGGTCCATATTCTGGGCACAGTTTGCCACTTATTTCTCACACAGCAGCACTGGTTGCCCAGAGAATTGAGGACTAGAGTTGTTCCCCCTACCCTCCTCTTCTGAAGATGTTCCTTAGGCACTGTTCTTACAAGACCAATGCTCTGGCCTTGTGAATGCCTAGTGCAGTTTTGTCTCCTCAGAAGCACAGAACGCAGAGGTTGCAAAAGGATTTGGAAGTAAAGACCATTTACAGGAGACCACACAAAAAATACATAAATGTAAATGAGCAGTTAAAGACCTTAGATCTTCCCTGTCTCTACCTTTTTATTTTGTGCACATATTTTCTGGATGCACACCAGAATTCTCTGTAGCAGGTGATTGATGTTATTTTGCTGAGTGTCAACATCAACGGGTACCATGAATGTCAAGATACTTTGTATACCATTAAGAATACAGTATAGAAGGTCTGGGACTGAGGAATTTCTTAGATTTATTCCTCCTTTTTCTGCAGAGACTCACTTTTCATCTTCTGCTTGTGATCCCTTTTTCCTAAATCCCTTGGGAAGTCTTTCGTTGGAACAGTTTCAGGCTTTTCTGACTTGGGACCCTGGCCACCCCCAAGGTGTTTTAAGGCTCCTCACTGGTGATCCATTGTAGATTGCCAATGGATGTGGCTGGCTAGGCCAGCCTGGGCTCCTGGTCCCAAATGCTGTACTTGCAATGCAGAATTACTGAGGTTTAACACCTCGGTCTCATCAGTGGTGCTTCTTTCAGCACAGCTTTCAGTTAACAACCAAGGGCAGATGTTAAAAGTTACTACAAAAACCAGATTAAGCACACAATTAAAATGACATTTTAAGAGAAATCAAAGAAACTCCATAACCTCAAAATGCATTTCATGGCCAGCAACACCGAGGCTGAAAAAAATCCCTTAGCTTTTGAACAGTACAGCAGCCTTCCTGTTACAGAAACAGTACTCAGTTCTTCCACCAAAAGCTTTTCTCGAGAGATAGTGCAAGCATTTAGAGTGTATCTTTTGTTCTCAATATGTGAGAGCAGAGAAGTGGAGATAGTCTCATCAAGTCAACAGGTATCCAACTAAAACATCACTGCTTTTGTTTCCCCACCAGAGTTTACCATTGCTTTCCAAAACCAAGACCAGACCTCCTGCTGCCTCGCAGTGAACAGGAGGAGCAGAGCAATGTGCTGGTGATGACAGAGAGGCATCCTCATAAAAAACTCTTTCTCTGGCATAGAGGGGTGCAGTGCCCTATGTAACACTGTGTTCTGCAAAGCACGGGCCTTTGAAGTGTGTAAATGTAGCATTGGTTTTAAAAGGGCTGCTGCCATTTGACACCAATGACTCTATTTCTGCAACCTTTTGTTCCTTGGAGACACCTTAAGGTATTTTCATATCCCTCATCTCATTTTCACCCCAGACTGTGATTCCTGAGTAAACCAATGATCCTGCAAACTGGAACAAACATGCTTTTTTCTCCTTTATCTCATGTTACTCAAATGAGGTAATTTTATTCTACAATTAATATTTTCTTCCAGGGAGCTGTTATACAACCATGCTCTAAATGAACCCTAATGTTAATTCCAGTTAACCTGCAAGTCTCAATATGCCCTTGTTAAGTATTTATCAATGCTTCTTGTACTTGTCTTCCCTAGAAATATTTGTGAAGAATTAAAAGAAGTCTTTCTGAAGCAAGTACAAAGGCAGGAATACAGCTTTAAAAGTGCCCAGTAGGCTCACTGTAAGTGTAACCCTGGAAATATTGTTCAACACTGAAATATTAGGCAAACATTGTCAAAAGAAGATTAATTTGAATTTGAGCATTAACTTAAAAGAAGGCTGTAAAATTCCTATAGTGATGATCGGGATTTATCATATAAATAGCTATAACATCTGTAGGGGACACACATTCTTCATATCATGATGAACAGTTCCATCTGAGAAACTTCTTTTTCTCTACTGATTCTTCGTAAGTCTATAGCTGGCAGAATTTCAGTCTCAGAGACCGTGGGGTTAGTTTCATGCTGTTAGAAGATCTCATGAAATGAAATAATTTTGCTTTCCTGTCATAATATGATGAATTTCAGTAGTACTGAAAATAGATTTTTTTTTTCCCTGAAAAAGTATTTG
>JAVHNF010072378.1:13795-24507 GCA_034783455.1 Micropsitta finschii
CATACCTTTACTGCTGTGGAGCTTCAAAACTCTTCCTGTCCCCAAAAGAAAGAATGGCTTTGGTTTGCAAGTCTATTAGCAATAAACAGAACCAGCTGCCCAGGGGGAAGAGACACTGGTTTGGTGCCCAGCCACTATGGATTGCAAAGGGGACAGAGAACGAAACTGCTTCTCAACCCTAGCGCAGCAAACTCCTGACACAGCCCCTTCAGTGGCCTTCCCCAGAGTGAACTTAGGGTCCTGAGAGGTCAAGGTGTTACAGGGAATACGGTGCATGCCTTCAGAATTGAGGGGAGTCAGGAAAAGGTCTTTGAGGAGCTCTGCCTCCACTGTGGGAAACCTGTATTTGACCACGCTGGGTTTTGGCTGTATTGGTTCCCAAACATCCTCCAAATTGCAATACCATCAGTACAAACAGAAAGCTGGTGCTACCCCTGGTAGCAACCCCTCTAGTTCTAGTCCAGGCTCAGCATCTTCCTTCTCATACAGCCATTTATTTACTGAAGGATGTACTTATGGTTCTTTCATACAAACCAAGAGCATGCTGAAGGGTAACACATCAGCTGCTGGATTTACACACTGCCCTCTCTGGAGCAGAGTAAGGACTGTTTGCTTGCCTTGCAAAGGCCTCACACTGTTGAACATGGCTCTGCATTAACAGTGGAAGTCTCTGCCATCAAAACAGCCTAAAGAGCAATATAAGCATGAAATTCTCTATAATCACAGGTCAGGGCATGATATAAACTGTGCAGGCTTCAAGAAACCTCCTCTCAGGAATCAATTGGCAAAGAAAAAAAAAAAGATAGAAAAATAAAACCAAAACAAAACTATCAGCATAGATCCCTCTGCAGAGCGGCATCGAAGTGTGCAATAAAGGTGGCCCTGGAGAGTATTCCTGCATTGCACCTATAAACACTCCATGTGTAACATACAGCTGTGAAACAACAGGAGCCAGACATGTTGTTGAGCTTTCTTGGTTCTAGATGTTTAAGCACCACTCAAACCAAGGGGAAGATTTGTTGCATCAAACACAAGCTCTACTACAGAAGGTACAAGCTGGTCTTTGCTAGATGGCAGTGACCAAAGAAATCCAACACAGCCATTGACAGCCTGATTGGAAGTGTGCTACAAGAGGGTACTTGTTGGATGTGTGCAGTGTTTAAATATATCACAGCTAAGCTGTGTGAAACACAAATGAAAACGCTCAATTAACTAAAGTTTATTCAAGCTGATACCGGGCTATATCTTCCATTTTGACACATCCAGGTTTCCAGTTTACGCATCTCTCAATGAAGCAGGAATTGTCCACCCTCACAAAATATTCTGTTCCCTCCTATAAATCTCCAGAAGGGCAAAATACTTTGTACTCCACTAAAGCAGTCTAACTGACTCTAAATTAGACTGAAATAAAACACAGAGAATCCCTCTGGTAGGTGAGCAGCATTTTTCTGGTAACTTCTATCAGGAGGCAGGTGGACACATACACACACATGCAAATAAAGATGCATCAGGGGTCTATTTCCCACCCACCATTACATCCAGCCAAGACAAGACAAATCTCCCAACAAAACCATTGTGGCCTGAGGGGCAACTGTGCTTTACTGCAGTCATAAACATGCTGGACCGAAGGAAGGCTTGTTATAAAGCTACGTCTGCTGTCCCACTTTGGATAAAGATTTCTGCACTGAAAAACCTAGAATTACCTTTGGGTGTTGGAGGAGAAAGCACCTTTTAATGTAGTTTAATTAATTAATTAAATTAAAACTAACTCTTACACAAAGTGAGAGATCTTAGTTATCAAGGATGAACACAACAGCTTGGATCAGGATCTGAGAAGTCTTCACTCATTTCTTCAGGTCTCCTAGGGACATGGCTCACTTTCAGAACAACTGGCTTGTTGGTGAATATTTAGGAATCAAAACATGAGTAACTGGTGCTCGCAGATCAAAACAACCTTAAATATCACCATGGTGCCCACCCAAGCCCTGTCAGTCACTGGTGGGTCTGCCCATGGATGCTCAGCAAGATGAATGTCCTCCTCTCCGAGATGAGATACCTCTCCCACAAATCACTGCTCTCTTCCCCCTGCACCTTCCCTTACCTCTAACCCTCTTCCATTATTCATCCACTGGAAGCAAATGTGAAGAGTAACAATAATTAGACAAGTACAAATAGCTGGACGGTGCTATGGATGGTGCCTTCCACTAAAGAACGGGTTGTTACCATACCAACAGGCGGGATGAGCACCACGCTGACGGCGCTTGCAGGCGCTCCAGCACTGGCACATCATCCGTTATCCCACTGCTCAGGCTGGCCTCACCAAGGCACCCGGCACTGCCCAGGTCCTCACACCCCATAGGTTTTAGTCAGGGGCACCAGTGTTTCTCATGAGGCAGCATGGGAAAAGTCTCTGTGTTAGCAGCAAACTCTGGGGTGGCTCAGCTTTGCTTTGTGGGGACAGGGATGGAGTAAGCAGTTATGGAGACGGGATGGACTTCTGGTCCAGAAGGGCACACGCAACATCCACACGCTCACCTGCACAGCTGAACAGCTGTAGACAAACTGTCTAATTGATGTGTCTTCTATAAAAAGCCAGAAATTACAGGAAGAACACTGATGAATTGGAAGGGGGAGAGATGGAGAGGGTTTGATGGTGCTGGTCCTTGCAGCAGCAGATTTGCTGGATTACTCATGTGTCCAGTGGCACAGGTCCAGCAAGGTGATCTTGCTGAAAGCCTAAAATGCTCTGCTTTGTCACAGGACACAGCAATCACTTAAAGAGGAATCACCAGTCAGGTGGTGCTCTGAGTCCTTATAACTGTGAATAGTCTCCTGATGCAGCATGCTTACAGCAACCACTCAGCTGCATGAATCCATGTGTGCTTGAAAGGAAAACAGCACTGTCTTAGGAGTGGACATAACAAACCCGCCCTGTGACCTGGCCAGATTTGTGTGCTCTGGCTTCAACTTTGTCCCAAATCATCAGTCTCATGCACCTTATTTTATTAAAGGTTAAAATGTTGTGCTGTGACATGGAAACAGAAAGACTTTGACCTATGGAAACAAACAAACCCTATACCTGTTCTCTGCAGTGCAAATGGAACCTGGGAGACCCTATTCCCTTTACCTAAGTTGCATATCTCCTGGTCTTCAGACTTATCTCCTCTCTGGCTTTAGGAAGAGGAGGAATTTGCTCTTCTTTCTATTTGCCTGCACCGCTTGGGGAAGGGATCAGTCTTTGCTTACTCACCCAAGGAGCCCAGCCTGGGCTGGAGTGACATCTTCCTAAGTACACACATGTTTTTAATGCTCCCCAGCTGACTACCTGTGCCCCAGCACTACCTGCCCTGCACTTTGTTCTGAGCAGCAGAGACATCAACCAGAAACTGGGACTAGCTCCTGAGGGCTGCAGCCCTGGGGTGCCAGTTCACAGTTAACTCATCCGGTATTCGTGCTGGAGTTTTCTCTTTATTGGTTTGTGGTTCAAACCATCTGTGCTTTGATGTGTGTGTAGAGGAAGGCTAGGTGGTTCTGAGGTCCTGGTGCTATTTCTGCTGGTGGTTTTTCATGCCCCCATGGACACCCCTATGTGCAGTCCTGGAAAGGAGGGGGAAGCTGGCACTGACATCCTTCAAGGGAAGCTAACTGGAAGGGAGCCTGTCATGGGCTGTCTTGCTCTCAAGGCTGTGTTGCTGCTGAAGCTGAGTGGCAGGTTTTCCAGGTGGTAGGAATGTCATCATCTCCTTCCTCTTTACGTCCCTCCTGGGATCCCAGTTGACCTAAGGAGAGATGCTTCCACCTCAGGGGACATCCCCAAGGGAGGAGGAGGAAGATGCTCTCCGTGTCTCATTCTGTCTGGATGTTGGCTAGCCTTTGCTACACATAGCTCTGCAAGAGGAGGGGGAGGTTTTCAAAGAAAGACTCCAGCTTTCCCTTGGGCCATTTTTTCTTACATCCACATAACCCCTCTTGACCCTCCCTCAAACTCTGCTAGGAACAAATTTTCTAGAAGATGCTCTCTCTGGCACATCACCTGCTTTGTCCTTTGCAACCCTGCGAGCTGCCCAGGGGTTGTCCTTCCTTGCTCTTACAGCTGTTTCATTTGCCTCCTGCTTGATAACAGGACTGACTGTCTTTTGGAGGTAAGCTTCCACCTCTGAGCCAGCTGCATCATCAATCAGGGTGAGATGGTCCAGGATCTTCACTCCTTTCAGCTTGCACAAGTGATGCAGCAGAGTTTTCAGGGCCCACAGTGGGAATTTGTTTGTGTGCTGCCTCAGTTTTTCATTTGGGAGCGCCTTCATCATCAGCATGTGGGCATCCAGCAGGATTTCATCCAGGTTGATGGTGCCGATGGTGGCTGGGAGAAGCTGTGTGGTCTTCAACAGGCACTTGGCCAGCAGGTCAGAAAACTTCCCTGGGATGCTCTTAACAGTCAGGCTGTCTTGAAGCAGCTTCAGCAAGGCACAAACAATTCTTGTCTGGTCAGATCTTTCCAATATCCTTTTCATGAGGACTTTAATAGACTGTATGAGCTTCTGATCTTTCTCTAGGTGTCCATCCAGGAAGTCTAGCATTAAGGTAGAGAGACTGCTCATTACATCCTTAAGCACTTCCACTGAGGCCTCCTGAGCCAGCTTATTCTCCCGGAAGACACAGGTACAGGCCTGAATGACACAGTAACATTGCAGAATAATTTGTTCCCTACCCCATTTCTTGTCTGCTTCCTGCTGCTGGTTGATAAACTTGAGTGATTGAAAGCTGGCTACAAGGAACTCATTAATGTGCCCAGACATGGCTTCTATGTTTTTCTGTCTCAGGATCATCTCAATTGCTTTCATTGCCTGGATGCTGGTGTCAGTGTCGTCACTGCTAATGAGACAAATAAGGGAATTAATGGTGGAGGTGGTGTTATGACATGTGTCACCAGTGTCTGAGGAGATAGGCAGGGTTTGGAATTCAGGGATTGTTTCTAACTGTATAATACCCTTCAGTCTAAAGAGACTGTATTTTCTGGAGACCAGCCTGCTCACTTGCTCACCTGCCTTTGGAGGTAGTGCCTGGGGACATACCATATTGAAATTTCCTCCTTGAGAGGTGGTGGGCTCTGGCTTTGAAGGTGCATCTCCCGCATGCTTACAGGTGACTTCAGATCTTGTGTTTGAATCATGCTGAGGTTTCTCACTGAAATGCTTTGCTGAGGAAACTCTTGACTTGTACGGTTCCTGTTTTGCAGTCTGTCCCAGCATCCTCGTATATTCTTCGGGAAGATCCCCAATCATTTTAAACAGGGCTTCCCCATGAGTTTTGCAAGCTGTAACCATAATGTTTAGAGCAGCTTTATGAACAGCACTGTGCTGGTCTCCAAGAAAAGCAGCTATCCTCTTCAAGGCTTCCCTAGGGCTTGGCTCGCATACATCCAAGCCATAGGTTTCAAGGAGATAGCCCATCTCCACCAGGCAGCCTTCCTTCTGCTTAGTGTTACTGGACTCTATGCCTTTCATGAGGAAGCCAAACACTTTCTTAGGTGGATATATCAGGCACATCCTCTTCAGGATGGCATGCACCAATCTGAGAAGAGTTTGCCTTCGCTCCCCCATCTTCAGGATCAAGTATGGCAGAAATGAAACGGCCTCGTTGTCCATCAGCTGGTACTTCTCTTGGATCAGCAAGGTTAGCAGCAGATTGAGGTAATCTAGGCTCTTGATAAGGACCCATGTGTTGGTGTCAAAAAAACGCAGGGTAAGCCATTTCAAGATCAGATCCAGACAGCTGATAACTCCTTCCTTTTCTGTCTCTAAGTGCTTGGCCATGATGGCCAAGGCTTTGACGTGGTGTGGGAAGCTAGAGTGGAACAATTCCACTTGGAAGCTGCTGGACACACAGTCGCTCATCTGAGCTTTCAGCTGCTTAACATACCTGTCGCTGGGAGCTCTGAAGTTCCACTGCAGCACTTTGCTGCTTTTCTCATCTCTCATTCTCTGCTCTTTCCCGTTGGGGGTAAAAATGAAGATAGGTGCCAGTTTGCTGATCCCATCCTTCTTAGTGGCATTCATTTCTGCTTTTTCCTTGGCTAAACCTGTGCCTTTCAGGACTGTTTCTCCAGACTCCAGCTCCTTGGGACTCCGGTTCTCCTCTATGCTGGTATTGGGTGCTGGCTCTTTAGTTGATGCTTGTGAAGACAAGGTTGTTGCTGCAGGTGGTGTGGTTAGAACAGAAGGGACAGTGATTGTGGTGATGGCTCTAGGGTGTCTGGGAAGTGACTTATCAGAAGCAGTGGACTGGTCTGTCAGACTGTCATTGACATTCTCCAGTATCGCAAGCACATGGTCCTTTGCAGCTGCCTTCAGCCCACTGGTGGCTTCAGCCATCTTCTTAAAGCCAAGGTGTATTATGAAGAAAGGCAGGGCTGCCCGCGAGGCTCTCTGCACATCCCTGTTGCTGTCCTGCAGGGAAGAGTAGAGGTGAGGTACACACCGAAGTAGGTCTGAGGGAGCTGACTTGAGCATTGGCAGCTGTTCAGCCAGCCACTGCATCAGCTCTTGCTTCTGTAAAGGCATTTCTTCACCTGGATCTTCAGAAATGTCCCACCCATCCAGCCACTCCAATATGTTCATCTGTGCAGCCCAGGCATTCACGGCAGCCAGGGCGGCAGCTCTCACATTGCTCTCGCTTTCCCTAAATAGAGCAATGAGGGGAAAGCCCAAGTCCTTCATGTGCTGTTTGACGTTTGAACCCATGGCTGTGGACAGTTGCTGGAGGACCTTTAGGGTCATCTGTACTTGGGTGGGGTTTGGGTTGCACAGACAAGCCCTCAGGGCTCTTGGGAGCTCTCCTATGTTTGGCTGGATGAACCTGGCATTCTGAAGGATCGCTGCAACCTCTTCCAGGCCCTCCCTCTGGATGGCCCAGTTCTTCTCAAGCAGCTTTGACACCAATTCTGATGTGATCCTGCCACTAATGTCTATGGCTTTAGTCCTTCTGTGATTCCCTGGGTCCTCCTGGACCCTGTCATCTGGGCATAACTTGGGGTTGGCACGACTGGGAATTGGTGGGACCTGTCCATGCAGCTTTTTCAGCTCAGCATCTACCTGGGGAAGTAGGGGCAGCTCTTCACTCTCAATCAGTGCTCTTAGGGAGTCTCCCATGTACAGGTAAATAACACCCAGCAAGGTGATGGCTGATCTCTGCACACCTAAGTGAAGAGCACCAAGAGCGATCTTCAGGGTCTTGACCAGTGCCTTGGCCTCCATCCCTTCAAAGCCAAACTCCAGAATTGCTTTTGACATCCAGTCCAAGATCTTGGAATGGATCCTGGAGTTATTCTGTGAGAAGGCCAATGATATAGCTGTCTTTGCAGCCCAAGGCAGTGAACACGCCTCTGCTATAGCTGTTAAGGTTCCTTGAGCATTGCTGCTGCATAGCACATCTCCCACCATTTCCACCACTCTTTCCAATGCAATTTGAGCAGATGTTCTGGAGAAGTCTCCTTTCTGGGCTAGCAAAGTGATGATGTGAAGCTTCTTCTGCATCACTTGGAGCTTTGTTTCCTCGTGTCCTTGTAACAGCAGTCTCACCAGGGCTTGGCATGGTATCTCACTTGTCTTCATCTCCCTGACAATCTTCTGAATAGTATCCACGCTGGAAATCCTCTCTTTCCAATTGTTGCTTTCCAAATGTTGTATGCAGGTTTCAGGGAGAATAGCTGCTGCCTTTTCCCTACACTCTTCTGCTGAGAGCTTCGGTTCAAACATGTTGCTTGAGCTCAGTACTCCTGTTTCCTGTTGCTTCTGTCCTTCCAGGGACAGTGGAGTTTCCTTCCAAGGACCCTAAACCAGGAGAAATAGAATATTACTGGATATCTCTGTCATTCTCATGCTGATGGAGATGTTAGGGCAGCAGCTTTGGGCTGCATGTAGCCATGGAGCAGCCCTGGAGAGCACCATCCATTGTGAGGTTGGTGAGATCATGGCTGTGATGAGAGGACAGCCCACAGGGAGCCGCACTGGTGTGGTGGTGTCCCATTGCCACAAGCAGCTACCACTCTTCCCATAGTGGAATCTGAGACTCTAAGATCCAGGTCCACTTCCTGCAGCTGGGAGAAGACGTCAGCACAGGTAACGTCACCTATGCCCCCCATTGCCTCCAGGGGCTGTTTATTCAGTCCGTGGAAGATGCAGTGCCTTGCAGCCTAGAGTTCTTGTGTCTGGGCAACAGTGGCATGCATAGTGCCGAAATGCCACTACCATGGGCCATCTGGTCCCCATAGCCCTTTTTACCTCTTCCCCAGCTGTTGCTGCTTAGACTGTGAAGTTTCAGAAGAGATGAGTGAATAAGGAGTTGTTCTGGATGCTGAACAGCAATAAAAAATGTCAGGGGAAAAAGATTTGCATGGAAGCAATTTCTTATAGGTTGCTGTTATTGAAACTCAGCTGCATTTAACCGTAGATAGAGTAGCTCACTTACTTTCATCTTACTTAACTTTTTTCTGACCCTTAAAAAATTGGCAACTCTTGACATGGGAAACGAACAGCAGGCACTTGGTTTTGGGGAAAAATTTTGTTAGTGCAGCCCTGTGTCTCCAGCCCATCTTCTGTGGTGAGGTTGTAGCCAGAGCTCAGCCCCTGGCACACAGGACATCCATCCTCTGCTTTTAGACACAGATCATAAATAGGGCAATCTGTGCTCTTTGGCTCTCTCTGCTGGCTGCAGTGCACCCCATTCCATGGCTTGTGCTCAGCAATGTCCCCCCACACTGCACTCTTCGGGGAACAGGCTGACAGACATGAGCAGAGATGCAGGGAAAGAAATATTGTATTTAAGCCTCTGGGAAGCATCACAACCTCTGACAAGCACAAGAAATAAAATAGGGGGAAAAAAGAGGCAGCAGCAAAGATTTACAACAAAGCCTTGCAAATGTGACAGCCAATTTCCAGGGGCATCCTTTTTCTTCCTTAAACCTCAGTCCTGAGCAAAAGGAGAGATTTTTCTTGAAGGCAGAACACAGATGTGTGTAAAGGAGCAAACAGTGTACCTCAGGGCACAGCAGCACACGCTGATTACTGCTCCAAGAGGGATTCACTGACTTCTGCTCTGTGCCCAGGAGATCTCCTAACATGGGTTGAGGGACGAGCAAGGGAGGGTCCAGGAGCATCTCTCGGCACACCTCTTGGGAATGCTTTGCCAAGGCTGGAGGCCAGGAATGCTTTCTCTCCCCACACCACAGAGCACTCCAGGGTCCTGGCTGCAAGAGCCAGCTGCATAGGAGGGAGAGGCAGGCAGTGGAGAGAACCAAGAGGGGTGCTCTGGCTTTGTGTGTGAGACCAATTCTGTCTTTCTCTGGTCCAGCAGCCAACACAGATGATAAACAGACTCTGGGTTTGGGTGCACCATTTTATACGTTATCAGTAGGAAATATTGGGTACCTCTACTAAATTCATTTTGTTAGTTGAATTACCGGGTGGGTTTCTTTGTCAGATGATGCTGGAAATATTATTTTATGGCACAAACTGACATTTGTACTACACATATGAGAAAAACTGAACCATATTTGTGACCTTGTTAATTTTTTTCTTGTGTTCTACAAGTTGTTCATGGGGTAAATCTCCTAAGACTGGGATTTAAAAAGATCTTCTGAGGTACATAATAACCAGTCATTCTCAGAAGTTCAATTACATGTTTGCAAAAGGCAACAAATAATTCCCTAATAAAACGAAGACAAAGGACAAGGAGCTGCTCAGTGTAAGTGAGTTTTATTGCATTATTCTGGTGAGAAGCTGTCAGAGTCAGAAGGTGTTGAGAGAGAGCAGAGAGTACAGTCTGTTCCTTTATCATAATAACTTTTATTGCCTAAGTATAGCTTTTTTCACCCTGGTCTATAAACATCCTGCTGCTTTCCTTTCAGAGGATTGGGACTTGGTCACAGCAGAAAGTGCTCTGTCTAAATGCTTGCCGCTGACCCATATGGGGGCTGCAGGTTGATCCAGTGTTCTCCAAAGGTGATGGGAGTTGGGTAGGATGGAAAGGAGGAAGATTCCTGTGGTGGGAACTGGTCTGGGAATGTGACATGGTCCCAGTGGCTGCTGATCAGTGATGGAGTGATGATGTAATGCTTGTTAGGAGCCAGAGAGGCAAAGTAAAGGCAAAGGAAAGGCAGAGCACCTTGTAGGCTGTTCTGAGTGAAGGGTAGCTGTGCCCACGCATCCAGGGGCTTGGTCTTTTCTGCACAGTCAAAGGGAGTTGACTGGTCCCAGAGTGGTCCTAGGCAATGCAATCTGGAGCACACAAATATTTCCTCTGCACCACAGTTAGGATCACTTGAATTTATCTGTCACTAACAGTCCTCCTGGGCCAAGGAAGACTTGTCTTTTTTACCAGTTGGGGCTGCACATAAAGAAAATCCTGGCCTGCTTGCTAGAAAGAATGACACCCCACCACATATCATTAATCAGAGAGTTTGCTGCTGGGGGTGGCTGAGAAGCTTGTCACTGACTTCCCATTGGGGAATATGTGTTTCCATGTCTTATACAACCTTTTCTGGTTTTCATTAAAAGCATCTTTTCAGACAGCAATTTCAAGCCCTGTTATGTGGCTCCTCATGGACATTACCCTGCACTGCCTCAGATGAATCACTGGGCTGAAGTTATCTGCTGGGGTGGGGATTGTTCTTGGTCTGCCCATGACACTGAGTGCAAGAGGGGAAATGAAAGATC
>JAVHNF010072383.1:9584-20815 GCA_034783455.1 Micropsitta finschii
ATGGCACAATGAGGCCACAAGTTGAGTTTCCTGGTATAGCAGAACTTCCAGCAGTTGAGTCCATGCTCTTGTTGCTCATAAACTTACCTGAATTCTGGGGGAAGCACTACATTTATGGAAGTGCTAATTTATGGTTATAGAAATGCCCTGATGTCATCAACTCTGCTGCACTCTCAGGCATGGAAGAAGCCCTGCTTTGGTGACACATGGTCCACTTAATGCTCAGCTGAAAGTTCTGCTGCCAAAGCATTTGCTGGTGCCAGTGATAGTTCACTGAAAACCAGACCAAGAATGTCACCCAGTTTTACATGGCCTGAAGGATTTACTTCCGAATCAAAGAGGTATGTCTAGCCAATAAGCATCACTGAATATACTTGTTAGAAGTGCTTTGGTTTAAATTGCCTTAGATTGTCAGATTGTTTTAACAGCTCTTCCTGAAAATACCTACCTTATTTTTTTCCACCATTGCTGCCAACTGATAGCAGACTTTGCCAGCATAATGTGAAATAATAAAGTTAGGCTTCTTACTAAACTTGTTTCGACTTAAACACTGATTGTTAGACAAGGCCTTCTCAATCCGAGTTTGAAAGAGGTCAGTGTTAGAGGGTCTATTCAGACGGCACTCCTGCATGGCAAACGACACAAAATTGTGACATCTGTTATTCATCATAAAGAACTGTCTTTAAAAGCTAAACCACTTTAACATCAGGCATTTTACTTTTAGAGGTGCTTTGAGTATGCAAGCCCTGAAATACTGAGGAGAAAAACAACCCCCCAAAAATGTAATTGAGGCTTCATATTTGAATCAGAATACCCAGAAGAAAGGGAAAAAGACAGCTTAGAACAGGAAGAAGCAGCACCACGATGCTTCTAAAAAGATCTGCAGAAATTACACAGCTGACAGGCTTCCTACTATAAAGTGTCTGTGTTTTCTTTGGTGGCATGGGATGGAAGGCAGGCAACTAGGCCAAAAGCATTAGGGGTTTAGATACACACTTACCTCATTCAGCAAAGAAAAAATGCTGAGAGGATTGCCCTCTATCAGATCAAGGCACTTCTGGTTATCCTGGTAGTTGATGAAAGACCACTGTAAGCCTTCAGCTGCATATTCTTCCTGCAGTAAAAGAAAGCCAGGTTATTCTGCAGCAGAGGGCACTAGAGCCCAAGGAACTGGATGGCTTTTTGCAGTCTGATGCAGTTACTGTTTAACGAGTTAATCCCAGGCTCAGCCAGCTCATCCAAAACAGCTTCTGTTCACCAGCAGTCTTGAGGGGAAGAAAACAAAGGAGGATATTCTACCCCAGGTAGCTTTATCAGAGAGTACAGCATGGCTGCTTTCCAGGGTAAACAGAGGCTACAGTCACACTAAGCCTCTCCTGGCTATACTGGCTTTTTCCCTGAAGGGCCAAGAATGTGTGGAACTCCTTCCTTAGATTAGGACATAGCCCTAAACCAACCGTTGTGTGCCAGACTTTACTATGGAGCTGGGCTTCATTTAACACAAAGCCTGACCCAAAAGGTAGTGCAGAAAGATATTGGTTGACATAATTCATGCAGTATTTATGCTGAACTATAGAACAAACTGGCAGGAGTGTTTAACAAGCACAGGCTCTGGCCAGTTATTTTAAAAGTCTCCTGCTAAAAGCTTGCTCAGCACAGCCACTAATGGTGTTTAAGTGGTTTGGGATACAGTCAGGTCAAGAGAGGTAAGAGGGCAGACAGGGAATGATACCATAAACAGAGGTCATGAATCAGTTATGAGGAAAGTAATTGTGTGCTTGAACTTGCTTTCCATCTTCACTGACCATTAACCCCTGGTATACTGGGGAAGACAGGCAGGAAAAAAGGCTGGTTATATGAAAGCATTAATTAAGCTCAAAGAACTACTTATCTCCTGAATAAATTGACAAAACTATGCCACGAGGCAGAAGGTGCCAGCATGCTGGTGCCATAAAGAAAGCAATTTCCCCAACTCCAGTTAATGGCTAAGAGCATTGTGGTAATGTATCTGTAATGTGGAGAAATTCAGTGAGGCTGTTCTCCTATGGCAAAAGGCCTCCATCAGGTACCACATCCTGTTGATGTTTAGATTACAAGGTTCTGTTGGGCTCTCTGCCTTCACACTACGGTCAGGTCTAGAAACTCCCCACCCATTTAGGTGCTTTATACTTGATGAAGAGAATTAACATGTTTATAAGCAGTAGCTTCCAAAAGACTCTCAACTTAGGTACACTTACCTCAAGAATTTGAAGTGTTCAGCTCTTTGAAGGAAAGCAAATGGTTTAACAAGCCACAAAGCCAATGGAGCTGTGTAAGAGGGAACAGATTTCCAGTGCCCAGTGGAGAAAGCTCTCTCATTCCATCAACTGCCCCACATTCTCTTTAACAAAGCAACTGTTACTCACAACCTACTGTGACAACAAGTCTGTGGCATTACTTACTTGACTGAAGGCTGCAATCTGACCAGAGGCACAGGAATATAATTGAAGGGATAAAAGATGCTGTTTTAAAATTAGATATTTAACATTTGATCTTAGTGGGGTATTACCTGTTGTGCTTTCAGATAGTGTGCTACAAAGTGCTGCTGCAGTTTCTCGTTGGCATAGTTAATACAAAGCTGTTCCAAGTTGTTTTCAGGGAAGGCTTCAAAACCGTAAACATCCAACAAACCTAGAAGGAATATGGGGAGACAGTGCATTTTGTTCTAGGAGTAGCTTGAAGGACTTATGGTTACTCAGTTAAACTAGGGTTGAATAACCATACCTATGAAGTTGGTCCACGCTGATGGATTTGCATAGATGCTTTCGTTTATGACCAAAACGAGCCACTCAAACAATCTGCAGACATTGACAACTGGGTTAGTTGGAAAGCCCTTGCTTACAACAATCAGAGTGGTTTCTTTTACTGCTGTTTATACCAGTATCACATGGAAGACACAAAACACTGACATGCTGCTTGCTGACATGGAACAGCAGTTCTCTGCAGATCTCTCTAGGAGGTCTGCAGCTATGTCCTATCTACGAATGAATCAAGGGTGTGTTGATAGGGGAAGGGAGGGTTACATCATTATTGAATCCAAGCAGAAAGGCAGGGAAAGTATATCTTTCTGGCCTCCCTACTCCCTCACGAAGCTGCATGGATTAGCACAGCAGCCTGACCTACATGTCCTTACTTGGCATAAATCACTTTGGCGAGGCAGTCCCTCCTGGTCTCACACTCAGCTCTGGAGCATGGCTTCTTAAAGACCTGTTGTTGTTTTCCAGCAGTTATTGTTCGAATCCTTAGCGACTCCAGGAGCTCCTCAACAGGGATGTGCAGCAAAGCTCCAGCGGTCTTCACAGAGTCTTGTTTGGGAAAAAAAAACCATGGCAAGGTTATCTGGAGTGTCAAATGCATGCAGCCCCTTGAAGGTTATGGAAGGTCTAGAGATAGTACAGAAAAACGACACTTCCATGAGCTTGCCAACTGAAATGTGGATTTTGGATCTTTTTACCCAAACTTAGGAGAGAGTTTTGCGAGACCCGACTCTTAATTTGGATGTACAGGACCTGTGCAGTTTCGGGTACTCTTATTTGAAATGAAACAATAGTACCAAACAAGTCTGACGTTTGCTACACTGAAACAAGCATTTTAGGCATTTTACTCCCTAGGTAGGTCTTTGTTTTCACCTTTTTTGAGCAAACACCTCTAAATCCAGACAGACAAATCAGTCATGACCAGAAAAAAACACGGATTCTGGGGATAGTAGGGAAATAGCAGAATGAGTATTTGCTAACAAAGCATTTAAGATCCTGCTAACCTGAGCTACAGGCAAAACCATTTTAATATTAGGTAGTGTGAATTCAAAGTGTGTGAATTAATAATAGGAAACTTCACTATTCAGGACAGTGTTTTATTTCTGAAGGAGAACTAGATCCACCCTAGTAGAACAACCTGTATCCTCCACTGCAATTTAACAGATTTGCTGGTACTAAGTTCTAATCATGAAAACTCCAAGGCTTCCATTTTACAAGCCCTGCTCTCCACTATGGGTCAGATTTCTGGACGTCCTGTGATGTCAGTGTATCAGTGTAAGATTACAATCAGGAGTAACAGTTCTGCCAATAATCCTTCCGAAATGACTGTCTAATGTTGCAGCTGCCTTGCCCTGTAACGGAAGGATGTTGTCTCTCAGGGCAGGGGAGCATTTGGTTTTTGTTTGTTCAGTACTTTGAAACCATGATTTGGGGTTGCCCGTGACCTTGAGCCTCCTCCTATCAAGCAGAGAAGCACAGTAAATACTTTCCATTAGGCATCTGCACTAAGATAAGAAGACTCTCTGGAGCATGACATGCTTGTTGCCTCACCTTTGGTTTTGTCTTCTAGTTCACAAGGCTGAGATTCATCCACTGGATTAGAGAATTGAATGTTCCCAAGATGAAGAAGGCCTGAAAGTACCTGAAATACAATCGATCGTTCAGCTTTCTAAAACAGAGCTCTTAACCTTCCTTTAGTCACATGAACAGGACAAATCAAAACACTTCCGCACACACAAAAAGCAAGTAGATTCCAAGCTTCTGTGTTAATTCCTGAAGCTGCAATTACTGAAGGAAAACTAAAGTTCACAGGTGCAGGCTTTTAGTCAGGATCTAATATTTAGCTATGCAACCTAACGTGTAGGTGTAGACCCTCCAGTCAGCAGCACCAAACAAGCCATCCCCTGCACCTTGATACAGATTTACTTCTGCAGAAATCCCACACTACAAAGACATTGCAGACACCATCAGCAGCCTCATGGTGACCATGCTTTGTACCTGACCTTGAAAATATTGTTCTGTGTGGAGTGGTCAATGCCCAAGTGAAACATTGCATCTCTGGTCACCTCGAAGCAGTCCTCTGAAAAGCCAAACAAGTGCTGTTTAAGAGAAAGCCAGGCACACAAACACAGGCAAGCACAACACTCCACACCACATCCAGGTTAGCTGGAATTGTTGAAGGAGATTGAGGAAGCCATATGTGCTTTTGGTAAACCCCGGGGTATAAACTGGAGGACCAAGTCATTGACTTAATACTGACTCTGTGGGGCTCTGAAGTTAGGCAGCAGTTAGAAGCACATCCAAAGACAAGACAGTTTCTAAACACAGCCACAGGGGGATGCAAATTCACAAGGCCAGAAACTGCTCTTTTAAGCCAGATGAACACTCTTAATAAGTGCAAACTGAAACTTAAAAAGTATCCCTTTAATGCAAGTGGCTTTGCAACATGTCTGCTGTTGGCTGCCCAACCTGGGTCATGGGATTTAATAGGAAGGACACAGTTTTGCCTTCCTGCCTTTAAAGTCACAGCCGTTATTAATGGACAGTCTCTGAAATAGATTTTTACCATCCAAGTTCCTTTCAGAATTCGGCAGCCAACGATACTCAGCCCCTTCTGGAAGGTTCCATTCCAACCTCTCCTCTGCAGTAGCACCTTTTGTGATCTGGAGACAGAAAACAAGGTAATGACTGAAATCTGCCTTTGGTATTTACGGCTCACAGACAATGACGAATAACATGCTGGGAGCAGGATTTAATTTGGATACATGGCAGACAAGGAGACTGTTAAATACTAAAAGGTGATTTCATCCCCCCTGTTTGTCAGAAACACCTAACAAAATTAACTGAAGGCAAACCTGATAAAAAATATGGAAGTTTCTTTCATGGGGGGCCTGATAGGCAACCCTGGTCTTCTCCAAAAGGAAAGTCTGAATGGAAGCACTAGTCAGATGGTGACACCTAGAATGGGAGGAAATAGCAAAGATTTCAACGAAACTTCCTCACAGAATCCCATAGGTGATGTGTTATCATGATACTGACTGACTATGAATGCTTTGCACTTCACCTTCAGTTTGGTGCAAGCCTAATATATTTTATTCAGAGTTCTTAACTGCATCTCTGTTTTCCGTTGTGCCCTTTTAGAGATCAGGGTGAGAGCTTGCAAGGGAAAAAAAAGGAAAGATAATGTAAGCTGCTAGTAAACCAAAACATGTTCTAAAGACAGATCATAAACTCACAGAATGGTTTGGGCTGGACAGGACCTTAAGATCATCCAGTTCCAACCCCCTGCCATGGGCAGGGATGCCTCATGCTAGACCTTGTCACCCAAGGCTCTGTCCAGCCTGGCCTTGAACACTGCCAGGGATGGAGCATTCACAACGTCCCTGGGCAACCCATTCCAGTGCCTCACCACCCTCACAGTAAAGAATTTCTTCCTTATATTTCTTCCTTATATCCAATCTAGATATATTTCTGGTGTCTGGAAAATCCAGGAAGGAGTATTCCTTTCTTTCTGATCTTAAATCACATCTGAACAGTATTCTGAATGTGGTTCCAGCATAGGGTTAAAAGCAAAATGTTACCTCCAAGCTTTAGAAGAACATTAAAAAATTCACTATATTCCTGCAGTCAGATTGCCTGGCTGCACTGTAAATTAGCAAACCTCTGTAGCTATCAAACTGATGCCCTAATATAAATCTTTTATCCCTGTAAACGTGGGCTGTGTCTTAGATCATTTCAGACAAGCATCTGGGGATTAGTAAGAGGAAGTGAATATTAATTCAATTAGAGGACAGAAGATGAACGTGCAAGCTGGTGCCGGGGAACTGACATCAGGAGCTGAAGTAACAAAGACATCTCTAGCTGGGAGAAGACAGTTTCATCTATTCAAGTCAGACTTGGCTTTTGCTTTGCATATATTTTACTTATGAAATGGTAGTTGAAGGAGTTGTATTTACATAGCAATATAGTTAATGTCATATTTTATGAACTAAGCCCTGATGTCAATAGATGGATGTAGAGCTGGAGAGCAGATGCACAGTGGTAGCTTTCAGTTCATTTTGATATGTTAAATATCTGTAATAATCTCAGCTGAAAGAGAAAATAAATGTTTCATTGAGCTGGTAAGGAGAAGCTGAAATTGTTGGTACTTCTCCAAAGTGTAATGTCTTACTTAATGTAAATTGAATGAAGGTTCCTGCGGTGAAAATGAGATGCAATACTAGGTACTTCCACAATTGCTGCTTTCTTTCTGTAAGAGATTGTTGTGCCAGTGACATCACTCTATAAGGTAATAGCCAAGAATGACTATTCTGAGCAATTTGTGTAAGCACAGCAGAGGCTTTTCCCTTTTCTTTTTTTTTTTCCATAGCTTTGGACCTGCAAAAGCCTTTGTATGGTCTTTCGCACATTTAAATGCTACATATTTACAGCCTGGAAACAAATGCTTCCACCCTGTGCTTTCCAGGCAAGGGCACACTGGCACTAAGCGGGCAAGTCCCATATCTGTAGGCTTCTCCCAGCCCCTCTGCACATGCTTCCACATATGCATGGTTTTCCGCTAACCTAAGTGAGTCTCCATCTGAAGAACAATGTCTCCTTGCTCAGCCATCCATCAGGTAGAGAGCTGAGCAAGACACCATTGCATTTCTGCGCAGTTGCTAACACAAGGAGGGCTTGGTCTGGCAAGGGCTTAGCGTAACACTAGAAACTAATGCAATGTGCACATACAAATATGTGGTTTGTATGCTTGGGAGTAAATTTTACCCCATAGAAAGCTTTGCATTGACAGTAAGGTGGTGGAGTGTGATACACACAGCTGAGTCATGTCCTGCTCCCAAATAGCCTCATAGGGCTTGGTTATGCAGCATATGGGGTGTCTAGCTGTACGGATGGGAGTGATCCCGCTGCTTTCTCTGCCGCTGTTTTTATCTTCTTTACGTAATGTAAACTTGTGTTAATAAACTGTTGCTGAATTTGCAGCTGGAGGGGGGGGGGCTAAGGTCGTCTCCTTGCCAAGACCTAATTCTCTGTTCTTGTCCTTCTTCCTCCTCATCTCCTACAGCCCTGAAGTCTCCTTCTCAGCTTGATGTCTTCAGCTCTGTTCAAATTCCCTCTCCTATTCCTACCTTTCATCTTACAAAACCAAGAATATTTTTACATGAGTTACTGTGCAGGTTTATGGTCACAACTTTATCAGAAAGTGATGGAGGCAGACAGTGAGAGAACAGGAGTGGGATGGCAAAGCAGATAAAGTGGAGAGACTTGTTGCTCTGAAAATAGTGCTCTCATTTATGTTTGTTTTTAGTTGACTAGTGCAAAAACAGTCAAGCAAAAGAAAAGAGTTTTACCTGTCTGTTGGAGCAGAGAGCTCAGTGGCCTCTTTTAAGTTTATGAAAAGCAATACTGCTTTTATTGGGAATGTAGAAAAAAAATCTTTTGTGTGAAGAAAGCAAGAACAGGCCAGGTCTTGTGTTTATTAAAAATTAAGGGAGCTAGGAAACAGGGAGATAGATGGTGTCACTTCCAACAACCTCTAAAGAAGTCATGGGACACTGACATGTAAAGCATCAAAGGGCTTTGTGACAAATTGCTCCATGCATCCTGCTTATGATCCCTGCATTACACAGCTGCGCATATGTAGCTGATGGATTGGTGGAGTTTTCAAGTATCACCTTTATGCCTTGCACAGAGTTATCATGGCCTTGTCCTTTTTGACAGACCCACTTCAGTTTTCACTTGGACTGTTAAGTGAGTTACTGTATAAAATATTGACACTGAAGGAAGAAAACTGCTTTTTTACTCAAGTGTAAATGATCTTGAAACAAAATACATGGGATAAAAGAATGTTTTCTTAGGTTTAATGAATAATTGATTTCTGCTTCTCATGACATTATAAGCGTAATTAAATCGGTAGCTAAAGAAGTAAGACAGAAGGTATCACTTGCTAAGACACTTACTGTCTCTATCTGACCATTGGCAAAGTATTACCATCTGTTATTAAAGGTTGTCCTGCAGTCATGTGGGTTCAAGATCTGTCTTGTCGCTAACAACCCAGTCTTGTGTAAGTACCAATATGATAAAAATCCATGTATACAATCAGTTATATGCATCCAAAAATAACCTAAATAAGCTTCTTCCCTTCCCTGCCAAACCTGCTTCTGCCTTTGAAAGCTGTACATTGAAACGATTCTTGCTTTGTACAGCTCAGCTTTGCACAGCATATGTTGGTATTGGCATGTGTTTCCAGCGAATCTATTACAGAACTCATGGTGGTCACTCACCAAGACCTGGAAGATGGTTGCTGTTGTGATTCCTTTTGCTCCGTTAAGAAGTATGTTGAAAAATCAGAGAGGCCTGAGGAATAAGAATAGGGGATAGCAAAGCACTCTGGATACAGCTGGGCCTGGCCAGAGTGTATATCTTTAGAAAACATAGGGTACTGTTGTTTCTTCACATGGGTTCTGTGTTGGAGAAATAGGGCATGGGGGTAATCGCAGAGGCCAAGCAGAGATAAAACTAAAAGGGGAGATCTCAACCTGCAGCTTCTGGCACTGTAAGTAAACTGCTCATTTAGAAATTAGTTACAAATTTATTACAATTAACAGCTACTGTAGCTTTATGTTGCAAAATTAATTCTGAGAAGCAGCTTCTGACTTTCCTTGAAGTAACATATTGTGGATACCGCATGGGACTCTCAGAATAACACACTCCCTTGTGTGTCCTCATGCAAAGCTGCAGGTCCGCATGGAGTAGGAAATCTAAATACCGTAGTGCTTGGTAGGTTAGCGTGGAGTTGATGAAAATCTGATGTCTTTTGAAAGTAAACAGAGAGCTTTTTGTGGGCTCTTGCAGGTGTTGGTGCAGTCCCTTGTAGCATATGTAAGAGGAGTCTCTTCCAGTAGCTACTGAAGTCAGCAGAAAGACTTCCCCATTGCTTTCTTCACCCTGAGGTCGGTCCCTTAGTTGCACAGGCTTAAGGAAATGCTCCATTCATGTTGTTAACAGCTCTGACTGTGTTATAAATACTACGTGGAGGAACTGGTCCCAGGGAACTAATGTCTGTTCAGTATTACTCAGCCATAAATACTGTAGTCTGTGTCTCTGACTGTGGGAACATTAATGCTTTCGTTGAATCACCATAATGGAAATACAATAATCATCACCATGTCAAAGTTGTAGTAGTAGTGAACTGGCAAAGTACAGGTCTTGCATCCCACTTTGCTGCAGCTATGTTCAACCAGTGCAGTTGTCTCAGCTAGTTTGCACAGTGAGCACACCCTACATTTTAATACTGGTTTTACCATTAGTATTTTTTGTCATCGGATCATTATGTCTCCGATTCTACACTTGTAAAATGAGTTATGGCTGTTTATCTATTTCTCAGGGGCATATTGGTGGCATAATTATTGTCTGCATATTGTTTTGATTGTAGAAAATGACAAGTAAAATTACCAGTTACAAGTTAAATTGTGCATCTACCAAAACTACACAGCTGCCATGAGATGTATCTCTTAAATTCCTCACTTACTTGAAGGCACGCCAAGTATTTGCTCCTCATTACAATTAATCTAAATCAAGATGCACTCATTTGATTTTCTGACATGTAACATTGTCACTGCACCATCCACCAATATATTCTGAATTTGAAATGTTCATTCATCAGGGACTGTAATGATAGGACAAGGAGTGATGGGTTAAAACTTAAATGGGAGATTTAGATTAGAGGTAAGGAAGAAGTCTTTACTGTAAGAGTGGTGAGGCACTGGAACAAGTTGGCCCAAGGAAGCTGTGACTGCTCCATCCCTGGCAGTGTTGGGATCCAGGTCCAAAGGCCAGGTTGGAAGGCACTTTGAGCAACCTGGTCTAGTGGAACACTCATGGCAGGGGTGTTGTAACTAGATTATCTTAATGTCCTTTCCAACCATAAGCATTCTATGATCTAAATGACATCAGGAAGAGCCAATGATTGATTGTGTGGAGGCCTTTATAGACCAAGGGCCAACTGCTTTCTTGTGCACAAATATGAGCATGCATGTGTTCATACTCCAACTGCTGCTGAAATCTGGGAATTAGGGATGTCCTCAGTCCTGCCAGTGGATTTTTTACTAGTTTTGAAAAGTGATGGTTTTGTATGCCTAACCCTTTACTATACATACAAAATATGTGTTAGCAAACATGAATTTTGATTCCACAGGATGTGTTTGCATGACTGGCTATGGCTGTCTTTCTGTACTCCAGATGCTGAGCTTTCAGCTGAAACAAGTAATTCTCAATGGAAAGAGTAATTGCTTCAGCTCAGAATTAAGTGGCTAATCATTAGGAATTCAATTGGCATGAACTGCACAACATTAATCATGATACACTAATGTGTCATTGATGTGGACATAGTGTGTGCTCCACTAATTTGCTAATACATGTGGGTTTTGTTGGAAAGGG
>JAVHNF010072396.1:24475-35503 GCA_034783455.1 Micropsitta finschii
AGCAACTAAGCTGATGTCTTCTTCTAAAAATAGCTTGAACATTCTTTATGGATCAAAATTTTCTTCTAATTTTTTTAGAAATTGACAAATAGGATTATTTACAGGACAGTAAACAACCACACACTCGTAGTTATTTGCTGCATCTAAGTGATAAATTTTAATGTCCTAAATAAAGAGTCTGTAATCTGTGTAAGCAACCTGTAAATCAAGATAATAAGTAGCCAAATAAAATTGCTAGTCCTTTGGTGAAAAATATCTTGAGAATAAAGAATGCAGAAAAATGAGTGTCATCTCTGCAAGGAATAGTATAAAACAATTTAATAATTAAGACTCCAAGGTCATGCTGGGAATGACCAGTCAAAAGTTACACTTCTGCAAGAGCTCTGTGAATGAGCATGTTAAACTTCCTTGCTGCACAAGTTTAAGTTTGCTAGAAGAGTTCCAGCTCAAAATGGTATTCATCCTAGATGCTACTCCAGGAAAATCCATGTTTCAGTACTAGCCAAATGTACATAACATTGTTTATTTGCTTTAGATAAGTATCGGTTTGTAAGAAACACCAGGCTCCTTGTAGGTATAATAGTATTTCCTCCAAATAAGGAGATGCAGTCAAGTTAGAATACCTGTGCCATACTGCATATTCATACTCCAAATATAACTTAACTTTAAAAAATTATTGAGTTTCATATCTTCAACAAAACATGTTTCTTATTCTTAGAAACTCAATTAAGCCAAGTGTGCTGAAGAAAATATCTCAACAGGTTAGAACTTCATGAAGAATGAAAAGAAACATTTTCTTCAAGGAGGCATTTTTAGTTCACAGCTAGCCTAGCAAATAGGAACTGCACTACTTAAATACCAAAATCCATTTTACCAGATATTGATGACATCATATAAGGTAGTTCTTTCAATACCCCTCACAGAAATTTTCAACATACTTCTATATTACTGCCTGCTTCAAACAGATCTTTACTAAAGCATTTAAGGTACCTTCACAGGTGTACCAGAAATACGATTTCTTCCAAGAAACTTTTACTAAAACCCTATCCACTTCAATGTCTCAGCCTGCTGTCAGTCATTTCAGACCAGAAGCTTCATCACTTGTCCTTTGAAATATCTTCTTGAATACCAGACTGCCGTTCTGAGCATAACACTCTCTAGTAGAAAGGCCAAAACCAAACTGGCTTAGATAATTTGTTCTATGACAGATCTTCAGAGAATTACAGTGAGTATTTGGTTGTCGCCCTATAGAAGCTACCAGGCATCTCTGGCACTAATGGCAGCCACATCCCTTTGGCAATATCTGCTCAACAAATACTTTCTATTCAGTTGCATTTCAAGTACACTGCCTGCAAGATATCAGATTCTAGGTGAGATTCAGTTGCCTTAAGTTAAGCTACAAACATGGTATAAAGCACTGTACACCTTCTTCTTGATCAGGCAGGAGTCTGTCCATGTGTTAAACACCGGCATTCTCATGGGTAATGTCACTATTTCTTACATGGTGTGAAAACAGCACATAGCAGTCCACACAATCTATTTCTTTTTTTTGAACAGTCTTCCTCCACACTGAGCTCATGCTATGAGGTGCTTTCTCCGTCAGTGTCAGCAGGGAGGGCAGTCCAGTGCTTTCATATTTTCTGAAGACTGTCAGAAGCAGCTGCCTGTGTCAGCGTTATTTGCCATAGTCCACAGTTATCATAGCAAACTCACACCAAGGTGGATCCACTCTGGATCCACTCAGTGTCTTTAGGAAGCATGTACATTATGATGAGATCTCTCAGGAAAGATGACTGTTTGAAGTAGAGAACATCACTACCATTTCTGTGAATATGTAGTTCCCATTTGCCAGCCTTTCCTTAGAAAAACCTTGCTCTCACTTTGAAGGTGACTTAACAGATATGTTTGTTACAGCACATTTAGTCCAGTGCAAGTACAAAGAAAACAGATCCACAGAAACTGGAGATTTTCTCTTAAAGAGAAATAAAGTGGAACAAAAGACTATATCCAGCTCACAGTGCAGAGGGAATGGCACAGAGGACATGAAAACCACCAGGTGTCTGGCACCAGCAGCAAGTTCTGAGTTTCAGTAGAGAAAGGGAATTCACTTCTGTGTAAATATATTAATCTGTTACTGGTTTGAGGCTGTTTGAGACAGAGTACTAAATATGTCTGTGATACACCACAGCAGTAATGGAAGTTACTGAGACTTTAATGGAATTATACAAAAAGCAAGTGCTTACTCTTTTTCCAGGAAGGCAAATACAATTTTCCCAGAACAACTCAGGCAGCACAAATTTGGAGAAGAAAGCTAATGACTTTCAAAAATGAATGTGTTTCCTCAGCAGTGTTAAGGCTTCTATTCAGACCAAGCTGTGCTCACTGGCAGTTGGATGATAAAGAAGTGGATATGTTATGAGACTCATATGGCTAGGGCATTTTTACTGATGCTATCTGAGACCACTAAGTTGTTAAAAGGGAATGGTAGTGCTTTGTTGTTGAACTCCACTTCTCTTAAACTGACTAATATTACTGGCTCCCTACAGTATGCTATGTTATGACCAGTCAGATGCAGAAGCAAATTGCCATACCTAATCTTCCTAAAATCAAGATTTTTCACCCTTTACTTGTTCATTTTTCTATATTTTTATTATCATTTCTACTTCTTAGTGTAGGCCTTGTGAGGAATTCATAAGAGTGTGGTCTAAATCTGGTAGCTTTGTAATTTATTCTGACACTGCTTTTCTAACTGCCACTTGATGGAAACCTACTTTTGTGCTAGATTTCTTCTGAATTTTGAATGGAATAAATCATTCAAAAAAAAAAAAAAAAAGGCAGATAAAGAAATTCCTCACTCAGATGGCTCAAAAATTAATTTTGGGATTAGAGAATGGGGTTAATTCTCTTGCATATACTATTGCAGTCCTACAATTGCAGAGTGGAAATTCTGCATTCTCAATTAAACCTCATGGTCAGATCCTAAAAGAAAACAATAAGAGAATTTCAGAGAGCATAGGAGCCAAGAAGAGTGCTTTGTGGATATGTAACAGAGAGAAAAGAAGACAAATAAAAGTGATGAACAAATTGTAACCTTTTAAAACATATTTTACTTTATTGTGTTTCGTAGTTATTGAAAAGGAGGAGGCCCATATCTAACCAGACAAAATTCTGGAGCTATAAGAAAATACGAAAATGCAGCCAACTCACAACTCTATTTCTGACACAAATGCTCACCTGAAGCAGCAATCCTGTAGTGCTGTGGATGCAAAGTTATGAGCTATAAAAAAAGTGGGATAATTTACTTAAGTTTCCAGTAAAGCAGTCGAAGTTGGATAAATGATGTTGCATATGCTGTGTCAGCCCACAGTGATGTTTGCATTCTAAAAGCTGAACTAAGAGAAGTTATTAGTAAAACTGCAGTAGTCAGAGCAGGTCACTGAGCAAACATTGACTAGGGAAGGGGTAGCAAGGAACAACTGGCAGAGTAAAGAATGGCTAACCAAATATGACAGAAGTGTGAGAAGTAAGGAATAGGTGACAGAAGAGAAAGAGTTCACAGCATAGGATCAGCTGCATCCTATATAAGGGCTTGCTACCAGGCAAAACCTTGAGAACAGCAAACTATGCATGAGGTGAATACTCCATAATCGAAAGAAAGCAACCAGCTGATTTAGCAGTTGCCTCATAATCTCATTAGAGAAGTATACTGTGAAATAGTTACAGCTACCGTGTATAAGATAGTTATCTTATGGAGCTACTTTCACATGGTTTTCCTTTTCTATAGATGATAAAATAGAGAAAGTTAAGTCAACTGTTTGACATTAGTAAGCAGACAAAATAACCTCAGTGAAACCAAAAAGTGTAATTCATTTTTCCTGAAGTTTCAAGATGAGGCCTCAGCTGTCATTTTATTAACCCTGTCTTAAAACAGCATCCTTGTCCTGATTCCTGCACAGCCTTAACAAGCTGAGCTTGCTTATATTTGTCAAATGAGAGTGTGATTGGGATGAGCATTAGAAATGTTTTTTTAGGGAAAGTTTAAACTGTGGTAAATATTCTCTAGCAATGTAAGAATAGAGATGGCTAATATCTAAAAGAAAACAGAACAGTTACATCTTCTTTAGCTATAGAGAGTACATAACCTTTAGGAATAGAAATATATTTTATGGGCCTGGCTAACCTGTACAAATTAAACTATCTTGTTCAAGCATGGCAAGACCCTGTTCTCCCAGAAAACAACTGGTTTAATGCACATAAGCTACAAACTCCCTGTGGAAAGAAGGCAGCTAGTGAAGGCTAACAGCAATTACTTCAGCACACTCTTGGTCACCTTTTTCCTTTAGGCATTTCAGAAAATGATAAGGAGAGGAATGAAAGATGGATGAACTTAATGATTACAGCTGGTGCTTAGTTGTCCTCCTGCCAAAGGGTCCAGTAGCCTCTGTTATATCGCCGTGTTTGTTCTCAGCATGAAAGAAGAGGGGCTGCCAAGCACCTAGAAAGGATAACAGCTGTGAGCAACTATAATTTTTGGCAAAAAAAAAAAAAATAGTTGTTAGCAGAGAATAAGTTATCTCTGAACAGGCAGAAAACAAAATCAATTGTCCTGATGACATGAGAGCTAGCCTATGGAGACCACAGGTTAGGCACCCAAAAATGAAGTAGGCAGACTGAGAGGAAACTTTTTCCACTGCACTGTTCAGTAATTTTACAGCCTTTCACAACCCTAGCTTGAAATATGTTAGTGGAGAAAGAGTGAATCCAGCCATTTCTCATTAAAATTCTTTGTTGCACAGAAATAAAGTCAGAAGTGTATCTTGAAGGTTGTTTCCCTGCTTGGTTAATGACCATTTGTGCTTTCCTAAGTGGCATAGACAAGGTTTCAGAAGTCAGTGACAACACTGCTGGTATTCCGGTACATAAGTCCACAGCTAGGAAACTTTTCCCTCTCCCAGCCTGTGGTACTCCATATTTCAGTGCTCTTCAGCCTTTCACACAGAAAACCAGTTGACATTACATCCCTTACAATGTTGCTGTTCTGCTTGAATTAGCATGTGTCATGGTTTAAGCCCAGCTGGTCACTCAGAATCACACAGCCATTCTCTCGCCCTCTCTTTTCCCCCATCCTCTGGGTGAGATGGGGGGGAGAACTGAAAAACTTTAAACCTCATGGGCTGAGATAAGAACAGTCCAGTAACTAAAATACAATATAAAACTACTACCACCACTAATAATAATAATGATAAAGAAAATAATAAGGGGATAAAAACATAATATAAAACTAAAAAAGAAAATAAAAAAAGAAACTAAAACACAATAATAAACACAAGTGATGCACAATTGCTTACCACTCAGTGACAGATACCGAGCCTAACCCGAGCTGTGATCTGGTCCTTCCAGGTAACTCCTCTCCCCGTGTATATACTGGGCATGATGTGCTGTAGTACAGAATACCTCTTTGGCTAGTTTGGGTCAGGTGTCCTGCCTCTGCTTCCTCCCGGCTTCCTGTGCCTCTCCTCACTGGCAGAGCATAAGAAACTGAAAAGTCCTTGATCAGGGTAAGCATTACTTAGCAACAACTAAAACATTGATATATTATCAGCATTGTTCTCAGACTAAAGCCAAAACACAGCATTGCACCAGCTACTAGGAAGGAGAAAAATAACTTACAACTGAACCCAGGACAGCACAGGTTTAAATCACTTTCTTTGGAAACATGCTGTTTACTCTCACTGTAACACTGTTTAGCTTTGTATTTGAGACCTTTATAGAGAAATGTTGTAATCTGAGGACACACCTATGCCTGAAATATGTGAAATTTTAAGTTCATCCATAATAACATGTATCCATAACAACTCCATCTACAGTTGTTCATATAATTCTAGTAATTTAGGACTTTAGTCCACATTATGTCAGACATGACAAAGCTAATAATTCTTTGGCTTTATTAAGGCTTATGGGACCAAATGCTACATTTTATAGACAAATATGTGTATCACTAAAATCAAGTAGAACATCTACAACTCATCAGTAATCTGCTACGGCTTCCACAGTGCATCCATAATACACTGATAGGTCATCCAAAGAGGCTTCAAACAATTTTTTTTTTAATTGGCTCTCTTACTCTGTCTTAATCAGTCCTATGTGATAACTTTTTCCAAAGTTAAAGATCAGGGGAATCAGCATAGGATGACACTTGTTTCAGAGCCTAGAAGGATGCCACAAGAAAATCATAAAGGGGATATCTCAGAAATAAGAACATGATATATCTCTTCTCTGTGTGTCTTTTACGATCATGGATGTCATTTCATGGGTCATTTGCACACACACAGACATGAGGGAGATAGTCCCACAACTGCATTATTGGTTGATGGTGCAAGAGAAATGTAAATAAAAGCTCAAACTAAGTATGGAAGATCTACTACTCTACATATGCAAGGACAAACAAGAAGAGCAAAACACAAACCCATATCATTAAAAATAATTTCATTGCCATTAGTTCCAAATGCATGATCAATCTGATTGATTCTTATCTTCCTATACTTTAATAAAGATTATATTGAAATATTTTATACATTTATCTTTTTTTTACCAAGTAAAAATAATTTTAAATTGTATAGTATTCATTCTCACCCCCAAAAGGTTGCCCTTTTTTAAATAGTACAAAAGCTTCTCATTTACCAGACCCTGACTCAGAAGTGCTATCCATTTCTACCAAGAAACATCACTACTGCAGAGCTTTGGAGCCACAGTGAGAAGCTGCTGTTCCTGCTTCAGTTTCCTGAATATCTAGGAAACACTTAGAAATACCCATTAGTCAGACTGCATATAAGCAGCACTATGTCTGTTCAACTATTTGGCCCAAGAGGATAACACTCTCATGATGAAATCACTGAATCATCAAAATTATTTTTACATTTAGTTTAATTGCTTTACTAGCCTCAGATCCTCATCAGCAAATGACAATAACTGAGTGTGTTTAGCTAAAGTAATGGCATTTCAGCCATGACCTTGCATGCCTAGCAACAGCCACTGCAACATACTACAATGTGAAACAGTCCAGAGTCTGATTGGAAGCATTTAAGCCCCAGACATCACTGCTAACAATGACTGTTAGTAGATGAAAGGCAATTAGGATCATAGGAAAGGAGTTAAGTGCCAGGCCATAAAAATGAGCCATGCAATTGTTTTTATTATCCATGCAAAAATAAACAATCTTCCTATAAATATGTAACTGCAGTTAATCAGGTCCTCCTTTACCTGACTCTTGCATTTAGTTTTCTTCTGAACCCTTTCATCCTTCCATACTCACTGAAGGAACAGGAGATATAAGGGAGCGTCTCCTTTAAAAAAAAAAAAAATTGCCTGCTCCTTACAAGCAAAACTTGTCTCCAGTCACAAGTGCAGGCGAAGCAGACATTTTGTAGACATGTTTCAGCATCGTGTTTTTAGTGTCAAGTTTTCTACTTTTATTCTTTGTTACCTAACTTCAACGTCAACAGTGCTATAAGGAGAAATATCTTTTGCAAATGCTTTGAAAGACCTTGCCAATGTAGTATTAAAACGGGGGGGAAGGGGGAGGAAATCAGTTACCAAATCAGGAGGTTATCCAGAAATCTAGAAACACTGATGTTTATTCATTATGAGAAATGAAAAAAAGGCATGACAACAGTCATATCAAAATGGCCTCAACAAGCTCTGGAAGCTTTACATTCAGATGGGAGCCAGAAAAATAAACCAACTGCTCATTTTTTCTTCCTTTCCTAATTTGAAGAAGAGAATGGATTTTCTCTCAGGAGTACTTCGTATGTAAATTGGAGGCACTAACAGTGACACAAAGTAGGCATAAAATTTAGGTCTGAACATAAGCTATCCCTTCTCCCAGTGGTTATGGGGAGGGTTTGTTGTTTGTTTGTTTGTTTGGTTTTAGGAGAAAATGTAATTTTTTCATGTTTTCTGATCAAACACAGCCTTATCCAGTTGAAACGGGAACAGCATTTTAATGAAAAATCAGGTTAAGTGATGAGAAACCAGTCAACTTAAAATCCCTATTTAGTACTGTTGTACTGAGCATGCAACTATACAAGGATTATGCCTACTACAACAATGGTCAAAGTATGGGGAAGAGAACTACAGGATGGAAAACAAATTTGCTTCAATTACAAGATAGTTATTCTGACAGAATAATGTACTGAAAACCTATGGACATAAGAGTGAGGGATAATTTGGCAGAACATAGCCCATAATTTGCAAATATCTTGGTAATTTCAGTCTAGAACTTTCTCTGGACTGAAGTCTGCTAAAAGCATCCCATGAAGACACTGTGCAATGCAAAAGAGACATTGAAGTTTGTGGGGTCTTTTTTAGACACATAAAAGTCTGATTTATTCCCACTACAAAACCAAAATTGAAAACACAGGACTTGGAAATAAACAAATATTTTAAATTAAGACAGATATCCCCACAGTATTACAAGCTAAATTAATAAATAAATAAATTCTCACTCCATGAATACCTTCATTTCATCTCTGCGTGTATGAAGACAGGCTCTATTTATTTCCATGGATACTGAGCACTACTTGAAAGTCATCACTTAATTACCACTACAAATCTTCAGCAAAACAAACAGTGAGGTGGTAGTTACAAACAATTCATAATCCACTCTGGTTTTGCCTAAATTGAAAACCACATTCTAAACCTTGTCTCTCTTGGGTTTCGCTTCTATTTGAGCTGTTAAGATATTTGCTCTTCTAATAGCTGCCTTATTGCAGGAGATAGACATGCCTTCTTTCTATTAATCTATATTTAAACATTCTAAAGTAGTGGCAGGGACCTGACAAGGAAAGGAGATTAAGGTTTAAGGCTAATAATCAGCTATATCTTTTATTTCAAGCTTTATGCTGATTAAGGGAAACGTCTGAAAAAAAGTTGTTTGGCAGTAGTGAAAAGTGGGATAGCATAGATTTTATTGCATTTAGAAGAAGTAACTGTCATTTGCTTCTTGTTGATATTTTATATTTCTTACTAAAGAATAGTCTAGATTTGCATAGAAGAATAAAAGATAATATAGAACTTGTTCAAATTTTCTCAGTAGAAACTCTTTCCACCAGAGCCATTATATCCTGTGAGGTATACAGATGCCATGTCTTTACATCTATTTACCTGCAAGAACTTTGGGCCATACATTTAAAAAATCCCTGTGATGATTTGCATGTCATAAAATATGCATGTGCAAACAAAAGCTGAGAGGAAGCTTAAACCAGCTCTCTAAGCATCTTATGCATATCCAAAACATCTCATTAAGCCCAGAGAACAGGAAAGTCATCCCCATCTTCTTACAGTTCTTCCAACAGGTAGGAGCCTTTTTATTGCCTTTTGGCTCTTTCTCCTGTTAACTGCATGCTCCCCTTCTTGGTTTGTTCTTTCTTACACATCTTTGTGAATGTGCTCAGTTCTAGACATTTCAAACATATCCTCTATTGCTCAGGAAATTAATTAATTAATTAATTAAAAATATAAGTATATTTGGTTTCATTTAGGGATAATCCAGTGTCCTCCCTTTATTTCCATAAATTCCCTGACCATGCAGGGGCTTTCCTTTATATTCTGCATTTCAGATGGGCATTTGCGCTATTTACAATCTTCTACCATATTGAGTCTCAATTTAAAAAGTTTCATTTTGATGGTTGAAAGAATTTAATCAGCTTGATGTCCGAGCTCACACTCTATTTAAAATGGGTGGTAGATCACTGTGGTAATCAATACAGCTTTCCTTGTGCAGGCAGATGCCCATAAGAATGAAAAGGGAGGCATATGAGACATAAATCTCTTGAGATTTCTTTTTAACAAGTTGTTAATTTTGGGGGTGGAGACAGGGAATGGCTCACATTAGTCATAAGCAAAATTAATGTGTTACTGTCTTTAATGCTGTACAAGGTATTGTTAAATTATTTGGAATTTTCTTTATGCTCCCTTTAAGACTTATGCCATACGCCTAGGGAAGAAAGATAAATGTCTTCCCTTTTGTCAGCAGATTTCTTGATGGGCTGAGAAGAAGCAAAACCAAACAGAAGCAGTAAAGCATAAACTTGTTATTTAGCTAACAAAAAAAGGCATCTAATGGGGCAGCATAGTTCATTCATTATTTTTATTGGCCTTGGAGTTGCTTACATTTTTTTTCCTTTATATATTTTCATAGAAATAACTCCACCTGCCTTTCAAAGTACTAGCAGCTAATATGCTTCCTCCCCCTTCAGCCTTGAGACAAAATACCCAGTAACACAACTAACATTCATAGCAGCAAGACAAAGACTGCACAGTTCCCCAAGTCTGCAGCATTTCACTCAGAGTGTGGAGCTGAAAGTGAAGGAAATCAGTAGCACTAATGAACAAACAGATATATTTCTTAGGAGGATTTAGGATTTTACTGTCTGTGGCATTTCTCTAGACTCTATTCCTGAATAAGGATTTTCCTACTGAAAGCATACTCCATTTTTATTTCTTTTTGCCAAGAGATTCTATGATGTTTTACTACTTTCATGTATAATGGTAGTAGTCACTGTAATGCCCTGTGAACCTCAGCATATTTGATCATAAGAAACATTTATACTTAAGCTTTTATATCACATCACTCTAGACTCTCTTCTTTCATTTCCCCAGTTCTTGAGATTTTGTGAAGTCGTGACATCATTTAAATAAAATTATTGAAGGTATATGAATGAGAATCCTCAGTAACCCAAACTATGCAAGGCAACATCCTGTTTCATAGTGTCCCTACATCTTATGATCCTCACTGTCCTGGTTTTGGCTGGGATAGAGTTACTTTTCTTCCTGGTGCAGTTATGTGTTGTCGCGGTTTAAGCCCAGGCCATAAATTAGAACTTCCCCCCCCTTTTCTTCCCCCCCACTCCTGGAGGAATGGGAAGGAGAATTGGAAGAATGCAACTCCCATAGGTTGAGATAAGAACAGTTTAGTAACTAAGGTATAACACAAATCACTACTGCTACCAACAATAATAGTAATGATAA
>JAVHNF010072397.1:0-13421 GCA_034783455.1 Micropsitta finschii
AAACTTGCCCAAGGTGCAAAATTAGGGCATGTGAGGTAGACAGAGAAGCTATAGATACACAAGTCTAGAAGGACTGAAAGCATGTCTGGCATGCCCATGTTATTGTCATTACTAGGATTAAAGGTACTCACTGGTCTACAGGACTGTTTTATTTTCTCTTGGTCAAAATATACCTTGGGGCACAATCTTGAGGTGAGTGGAACACAGTACTGTTCCCAGGAGAAACATGAAAAAGCTTGATTGGATGTCCCCCTTTTCCAATGGCATCATGACATGATATAAATCACAACCTTTCTTTTTCTTACTATTACTTGGTATCATCAGTGATGGAATATTTTTATCTTCAAAAAACATTCATGTACTGCTTGCCTGGCCAGAATGTCCCAGCTGAAACTGCACAGGTTAAAGCCTAAAATCAATCTTTCCTTTTAACAGCCTAGGGAGCAGACAAGCAGTTTCCTAAAGAAAGTTGCAGAGGAAAACTCTGACCAGCTAAAAGATAAAAAGGATACAGGCTGAACACTCAGTCTCATTTATTTCACTGCTTGCATTTCTGATTTTATCGATGCTGCAGATCAGGTACTTTTTTTATGCCCTAAATTGAACTGTGCACATGCACATACACTGCATACCTTGCACAGAAATTTATTTCAGAAATCTTGGTCCTGCAAACACAGCAACAGTTTTCTGGTTGAGAGGGTGGTGGTGTGTATCCAGTAGCATTTCTTGGCAATAAGTCCTTATAGCTTCATCCCTGTGAGAATCACAGAATCATAGGATTGTTTAGGTTAAAAAAGACCTTTAAGATCATCCAGTCCAACCAAACAGAATGTGCCCCTTCAGTAAATTAGAAAAGAAACATCCATCTTTGCTGCAGAGTATCACCTGACATGATTGTTGATTTACTCAACTTACTTTTCATTCCATAACTCTTCCAGTCTGTCTTCAGATGATCTCGTCCTGCAGTTGTTTGATGAAGGTTACCAATCTGGAAAAGCCATCTACTTCCACCTTCATTGTTATGACTGATGTATCTGCTGCTCTGTTTACATGCCTTTAATCTGCTCCAAGGCTAACATTCATTTTTGGCCTCACCCATAAGGAATTCAGCAATACCCTTCCTGTCCCCACCTAAGTATGGGGGGACAATGAATCCTTTGCCTTATGTTATTCCAGTATTTTAGGTTCTGGTGTGAAAGCGTATCAAGAGCTGTGGAAATACTGCATGATGTCATGAGAACAACTCTAACTGGTGCCAGACACAGCCTGAGTAATTGGTCACGAGAATCATTTCCTATTGGTGCAAGTGATCAGCAGCAACTGCTTAGCATTACTGTTTGCTATCCTCACAATGGTGCTGGATTAGTTCCTAGTCTCAGGGGCCAGCAGGCACTGTGAGCAGAGCAGAAACATTCCTAAGTTATTTTAAAAGCCATCAATTTTCAAAAGTTTGCTGTGTTGAATTAAATCTTGTCCAAACTATTCAACCTGGTCATATCTCTTCACCATCAGTGTTGTACACGTCCTCTGTTGTTTCACCACCTGTTAATCCGTCTGTGCTCTAGCTGCAGATTTGATTTATAAAGATGCCTATATCTTACTTGATTGTGACCAATGTAGCTATTTTTTCTATCATTGTTTGTCTTTTCATACTACAGCCACCTATTAGTCTGAAAGACAGGAAAATATGAAAAATTTTATTCCCACAACTCTCATTCACATTTTTCTACCTTTTTACTGTGAGTTATTGAAATCACATTGACACAACAGGACATTGCTCAAGTACATATTTTAATTTACAATTTTTCATCACCCTCACTCATTGCTGTCAAAAATGAATTTTAACCATGAGTGATATGTATACAAACTTGATGATTTGTATACTTAATCAGCTAAAGTTATAAAGAATCTCTTGCTCTGGTTAGTCAAGGTAATGCAGACCTGAGCAAAATTACTTTACTTATAACTTGCTTAATTGTTTTAATTAAGCTTAACAATTAACTTGCTAAATTGTTTTAATATTGATATTTCTATTTCTTTCAAAATTCTGGGAAACATTAGCCAGATAAACAATATCTTTTGATTACTGAGCATGTTTCCTTCATCAAATATTAGCTTTGGACTGTAAGCAGCAGCAGCTCAAATAAGGGGGTTTTATGGTGCTTTTTTTTATTCTTGGCTCTCTTAGCTTTATCCCAGGCTATGTCTATTCTTCAGTTCCATCGCTATGTTCCAAGATGCCAGCAATATTTTTCCTTTTGCTGGCTCATTTAACCTATGCAATAAAGATGATTGTCATGTCATAAGGCAAGTATTTTCCCTAGGAACTGCTGTAGAAGTTCACATTGAACTGGACATTTCTATTGATTTTTGAATTTGTATCAGTGGGCTTGTTTCTGCCTTCTTTTTAACAATTGACTTTTGGACCTCCACATTTCTTGAAAGAAATATTGCTGCAAATTGTGATGACCCAATGTAATCTTGACCTGCTCTTTTTTTATTTTTCTTTTACCCCTCAGTGCTCTACTATTCTAATAGCTTTTCTTCTGCTTCTTACAATTAGTTCACAGAAAATCAGAAGAGATAATGGCTAATGAACAACTGCCACTCACTGTCAGTGAAGTGCTACAAATGAAAAGGCACTTTCAGAAGTCAGAGAAATGAGATAATATTAAAGGGACAATGAGCTGTCTAGAGTTAGGGAAAAAAAAATGGGAAGAAACTGAAATTTTCCTTGAGAAAGACCCTTTCAAAACCTTGAGAACATTCTTCGCTGTGCAATGCTCACTCAGATCAAACCTTGAAGAAATTTTCAGTCCCTCAACACATGCAGTGGAATGACCCCATGTCAATTTAGGACAATTATTAGGACTTTATTAGAAGTCATCTCATGGTCTTCCATAGGCTTGTCTCAGACCCTTTAAAAGATACATAAAAAAATGGCTCCTGTTATTATGTTTGTGTGATATTAAAGTAGAAATATTTATACCCTCATTAATGAGTGCCTTCATTGATGTTGTGGTCAGCACACTGAGAACGCCAGTTTATTTTTACTTTCACCAGCACAGAAATCCACAGTGTCTAACAGTGATTTTCCATGGATGATCGTTGCCTTTGTTCCTCCAAGATGAAATGAGAAAAAAAAAGTCAATGTAATAAAAAACATTTTTCAATTGTTGCATAATTAATGAACATCTATCTCTTTCAAGTGATTGGCAGTAATATTTTATGACCTTATTTCAGCAACAGTAATTTAACTGGCTTTAAAATACATGATTCATATCCGAGCATATTTGAGGAGTGCATGGTTGCCTGACTAATATGCATGCCAGCTGTGATCTTTTTGCTTTCTGAATTTACTTATATTTAATTTGTGTTCAGACTGCACTGTTCAGCACTTTGGGTCTTTCTTCTGATTATGGAGATGCATTTTTTGTCACTGTTAACTTGGATAATGATAGAGGCTGAGGGCCACATTTTTAAAGCTCAGTAATAAGCATGAGCTACAGGTATATGCCTATGTAGGCATTATTATGTTACTTTTTTTTAACCTGTAGTTCAGAAAAGTCAAAGCTGATAATTTCTTGATAAATAAGATCGACAGAACAGGATTATCACATTAAAAAGTATCATTTCAGGAATACTGGAGAATAATCCCACTATAGACTGCCTACAGCCTTATAGTGCACAATGAATTGGAGAATCTTTTACTCTACTTTGCTTTTGGATCCAAAAATAGTCACACCAAATTTAAAGTGGTTACTTTCAGAATAAGATCCCATATAGGATAAAACTTCCAACAGGATATTTCTATTATTTACTTACTTAACAGAGCTTGGTTAGAAACATTTCCAAATGTGGTTTAGAAGGCTGTTTGTCTTCATCTAGAAAAAAGATCAATTCTGTTGTGGAAACATAGTACACAGCATGGGATCACACTAATCAATTCGAGCAGGCCTTGGTAAAACTGTTACTCTGCAATCCAGCAGGATCAAAGCTAATTAATACTTTACTCAGCTTTAATGAATGTATTAGTAGTTAATATTTGTGTATAAGCTACTCATAACTCAATAATCCTATAACATTTGCATTATTAATAGGACAGATATATGCCTTTGAGTTACTTGATCATAAAACCTATTAACCTAGATCTGTAATAGGTATCCAGTTACCTCCAAGGAAGAGCAGGAATCACTATGGGCATGGTGTCATGTAATGTATTCAGTGGTATAAAAGTCTTTTCAGATTCCAGGTGCCTGTGAGTGAAGAATTACAATGAAAGATTCATTTTAAACCACATGTGAGCTGATCTAGAAAGTGATTAATGCCTAAAGCTAACAACTAAGTGCCCTAGAGTGTGAGATTCCCAAATTCAGCTCAAACTTCTTTAAAAAGGAAGCAGTAAAACTTAAAAGAAAAAAAAATATATAAAAAAATAAAAGCCTAAGCATGGACTAATCCACTCCACACAAAAGAGAATTTCCCTTACTCTCTTTACCCTACCTCCCACTCCACACATAAAAACCTACCGTGTAGTGCAAGCTTATTTATTTAAATGAATCTGTGGGCTGTTTCAGGTGGGATATGGGTAAATAAACCAAGTACTTCTTTACTGCATGTTAGAGAAGAACAGTATTTTGCAATTTCCCTCCTACAGGCTTTCTGTTCTACAAAGAGAAATAAAAAAGTACTTCATCCTCTGCAGCAGCCTTGAAAGCTTTTGCTTATTCATACCTCCTTACAATAGAGGACAGATAATCAGTCTGAAAGGGGAAGGCAACATTCAAACACTGTGGAGAGAATATGCAGTTAGATGAATTCCATGTGAACAATAATAAAAAAAAGATATGAGGAAAACCCAGTTCATTCCTTTGGAGACTCATCCTTTTCATGCACTATTTCCACAGGATCTTCTAATTGCTTCTTGTGGGACTGAAATGTTCTCTCTTGCAGCCTAGGTTTAGAAATTTGTTACATTTGTTGTCATGCTTTTCTTCTCCTTTTTTATTTTTATGTTTGAAGAATTACTTTCTTATCCTTTTTTCCTTGAGATATTTTCCCCAACATGAACATTTTCTTGTTCACGTTGTTACTATCAATGAAATTTAAGCTTACATGATGCTGCGAAGCTGAATCCTCTTCTATTGCCATACTTTCTTATGTGGTGGGACAGCAGTGAAAGCTGCCACTTAATCAGTTCTGAAGTCCTACATGCAAGCAGGAAGATGTGCTGTTAACTTTCCAGTGAGGTGTACTTGCATGATTAATATGAATTCATTTTGCATTCTGCACTCTATTGCTTCTCTAGTTGCAATATCTTTGTTAGAACTATGTATAAATGGAACTAAAGGAGGAAGAAGACATTTCTGTATAAAACCTCAAGTGAAGGACAGATATTATGGCTAAAAAACGAGACAAGATCATTAAACATCATTACCACTATTCCCTGTTGTCCTGCCCAGATGTTTCTCATCTTTTCAGGCACAGCTCCTCACTGTCAGTTGCCACATGACAAGTTGCAAAGTTAAGGCCTAATAAGTAATTAAGGCAGTCTGCCACAAAACTGAGAAAAATAAGGAACATAATATGCTTTCACCTCTTTTCACAGAGCTTTGATTTAACTGGTTAAAAACCTTCCTCTGTTTTGCATGGGGCTGAGCAAATCACTCATCATAAATAATGTATTAACCTAAATTCATCACTTTTATTCTGTGAAATGTTCCTGAGTAGGTTTAGAAGTATATCTTCTGAAAAAGTATTGGTGCTTGAAAGGAAACTACCAGATATTTTCTGTACACATGACAGTTACATACAAACAGGTAATACTGTAAATTGAGAAAGTCTAATATTACCTCTCCATGTACTGTTTGACAAGCATTTAAGGAATAACTTCAAAGAAAATATTTATAGCCAGAATTAATCAGTTAGGAATTCTTTGTGCAACTGAAGCTCACTCATCAAGTGCTTGACAAATGACATTGTGAAGGACTCAGGCTCAAATAAAAAATAATTATTTCTTAATATGCCAGTAAAATGATTGTTATCACCTGATCTGTTTTAATTAACAGAGTCATAGCTTTCTGGGATCGACAATATCATCCCAGGTACATAAAGGCCATATACTTATATCCAGATATTGAACTGATCTAAGATAAATTGCCTATATTTAACTAAAATGTGTCTCAGGATTACATCAAATCTTTTATTTCCCTTGATGCTGTTCTGTTATTTCCCTTGAAGGTCTTTGTGCAGAAGGTTCAAACAACAGGAAAAACACCTACTGAGGTAATGCAGGAAGATACAAAACGAAGTCTGTCCAGGTCTCTGCTGGAAAAGAAATTGCTTTTCTGGTAGGTAGCAGAGATGACATAAGTCAGAGCAAGCCTGACTGCCCACCAGTCTATTAAGGGCAACGAGAGTCAATGGAGGATCAATATGTTTTGGATAAGGCCTTGAAAGAGACTTCCGAATGTGCATAATTAGCCATTCTTGTAATATGTCAAAATAGCTCACACTAAAACACTCTTGCATGTGTGAAAACTTGTAAGAATACAGCCACTGCTTACACTCACATGAAATCCAGGCTGACCACCATGTGTGAGAGTAAGTATAAAAGCCAGAAGAATGACAACAACTGAAATCTATAATATATTCCATTGGTCATTCATGCTTTAGACTTGCGAGAATATAAACTAAAACATTCTTGTGAATGATTGAAAACCAGTTGGTCAGGCCTTTGGGATCATGAATGTTTTTCAGGGTGAGCAGAAGCAGTAGAGATTCATTCTGCTTCTAACCATGCGTAGGAAATGCACATTAATCCTCTACAGCATCTGAACAACAGAACCTGAACCATCTTACTTTTAATTTTTTGTTTTAGGATAATATTACGCTGTAAAATAATGGCTAAGATTGCACTGTAAATATTAGCTACTGCCAAGGAAGATTGCATAGTCTGTAAGGGTTCAAGCCAAACAAGTTTTTACTATGGTTTCCTTTCTAAACCAACAACACAAGAGCTTATTCTTCTGAATTCTTTTGGGTGCAGAAGTCTGGGACATAGCAAGTCTGGACCACTGCATCTGTACATTGTAAATGAGGTTCTGCTTTTAGCATCTGGAGGGTCTCACCAATAGGAATTCTACATTTTGTAGTTAAATGACCTGAAAACAAAACCCTGTTGCTTTAAGAAGTGTTACTAAAACTTCCCTCATGCCAAGCAAAAATCAGATCTGAAAAAACTCTGTCAAGTCCATTTATTATCTCTGAATGAAGCCCTATGGGTGGATTGTTTGCAGATGTTTACATCTCTGGCTGCAGAACACTCTAAACGCACCAATGCAAAACGTAGCTATTGTTCATTCATTGCAAATAAACTTTTACTTTGCAATTAATAATCCACAAACAGATTTATCCTCTGAATAGTTAGCAAACCTCAAAACAGCAATATTTTTTTTCAACCAGACTAGAATTTCCCATTTTAATGACTGAAGGAACTAAATTATACAATTAGATTTCCTTCTTCTTTCTCTCTTGTGACATTAGACTGGCACTGAGAATTATCATTAGAAGTGTCTGGTGTTTTTACAGCAAAAACCCAGAAAATGCAACCAACTGAAAGCTATGAAACATATATTCACCCCTCTTGAGGATGGGATTTTACATATATTCTGCTATAATGTATATAACATAGCGCATACACTTTTAATGTCTCCTAAAGGTTACTCAAACTCTCAACGTATTTATTAAAGATCAATTTTTGTAATATCATTGATCCACAGAACACTCGAACTGTCATCCTTGCTCAGCAGTAGCTGCAGTAGCAGCTGAAATACAATCCTTTCTTCCGCATTTCTGTGTGGATTAAGCCCTCGGCATACACATAATAAACACTCTCTTTGTGAAGACTATATGCCACTGGTATCAGGCAGAAAAAAAGAACAATAATAAGGCAATACAGTTAAAAATGTTGAAGAATTACAGATCAATCATTCTCTGTTCTGTGCCAAGAAAGATACCAAATAGTCAGACAGTCTATTTAAGCACTCAGAAGATAAAAGATGGTAAGAAAACAGCCAGCACTGATGTTTTGAGAACAAATCATATCAAGCCAACCTAATGCCTTTTGGTGATAAGGTGGATAGGGAAGGATAGAAAAGATGTCTGCAGGAGAGGAGCTGTGATGGCAGGAAACAGTAGGAGTGTCATTAATAAAGAAAAGCAGACAGCAAATCAGGATAAATGAACAGGAATAGATTTTTTTAAATGTGAAGTACTTATTCAAGGCTACTCATCAGTAAGACTAAAGCTGGAGTACTCTGGCCTGTCTTGGTCTCAATATTCCTGAAAAGATATGGATTAAGTAAAGGAAATTCTGAGGAGAACATGCCAAATAGAATTGTAGAAAACATGAAGCATGAGAAAAGCCTGACATAACTGATCTTGGGTAGTCTGGAGAAAGATGGTATGGGAGGTGAAACACCTTCACATAAGTGAAATGTGGTTCTAACTTACATGGCATTAGCTCTAGCTCTGTCTTTTGTGGAAGCAAGGCTGTAAAGTGCACTCGTTGACATCAGATGGGGAATAGGAATCTCTTCTATTTGTAGCTCATTCCCTGCATTGGTGCCCAGCTTCCCTGTAGAACTTACCAGCTGGGGCTATCTTCTACCCTTAGTTCTTGATACCAAGTAATGCAAAAATAATTTTCAGGGGTTTCAGTGCAATATTCCATTATTAATTTTGTTTTTAAATACATCAAACTTTAGGGAGACATTCAAGAGATGTCATGTTTATTTATTGTTGCAAGAATCAAGGTCCCAGAAAAAAAAAAAAAAAATCAACCTCAGTTAAAGACATTTCTCTTAATTTTCTGATCCCAGTTCATAATTTTTGAGACCAAAGGCTCAAGTATGACCTTACCTTGTTGATTCCAAGTATACTTACCTTCAGGTATAAACATCTATAGAGTCAGAGCCAAAGGTTTCTTTAAATTAGATGCTCAGTAGCCAACAGATATTTGTTATTATTGTTCATGAAGTCCTGTTCTCATGAGATAAATACACGGAGATAGCTTTTATATTTCACTTTGCTGAATTTCTTTTATGAGATCTCCAGGCTTAGTGGTGCTTCGTTATGTTTTGTGGATATTTTTTTTTTTAAGATTATGTTTTCATCCAATTGTCCTTCTATAGATTTACAGTAAAAACAACTAAGGACACTTTGTACCTCACCCTGTCATAAAAAGTGATTGAAAAGTTCAGCTGAATATGCTCAGAGCATTTTTTTTCTTTTTGCTTGTCATCCTTCACAGATTTACTTCTTTCCGTTCCATCTAAAAATATTGTTTTGTTTAAGAAGAAAAAAACCCTATCCTTGTGACAATTTGCATAATATGTTAATGCTGATATGCATCTAGACATCTGGATGGCATTTTAATATCTCATTCTCATTCAAACAACTTGAAACCACACAGATGGTAGAGACAATTTTAAGAGCATTGTTGTAAACAAATAAGGCAGCCAGGAAATCAAACACCCTCTCAGATAGGCTATAGAACCTCTACTGCTATCTGTGTGAGAATATGTATATGACATGTTTTGACTGCAAGAGAGAGCAGCCTTCTTCAGTTTTAGATAAACTAAGGGGTAAATGCAGAATTTTTAATCGAGATATAGGATCATTTAGTGGGAAACCCCTTACCCTGCCCAGCATAGCTGGCACCACAGATTATATTCAGCACTTGTGAGACTAAGTTACTTGAGGCTGAAAATGCTCCTGGGCAGACTATATGGATTGGTTTATCCTGTTTTCAATTAGCGATAGAAATATGAAAAATCCTGACTGCTTCAGGAAAAAGACATGTAAATTCTGTGTTATGTAAAGTATAATTTACATAATAATGTACCTTCTAGTAGTTATTTTCTCCTGTTGTCAAAAGTCCATCCACAGGAAGTTGTCTAGGGCAGGAAGTTGTCTAGGGCTCAGTAATCCCCTCCAGTCCTCTTTAATCTGCTTGTTTGTACCTCTTTATAAGTATGTAATCTTTCTGAACTAGAGCAACTACTGCAAGTGCTGACGTTTCTGATGTCTGTTCAATATGCTTATGTAGGAGCTATACAGTATACAGCAGCCTTTTCTGTAGGTGGAGCTGATGTCTCAGCAGACACTGCAAATTGTTGCATTTCTCTGGATTGCATTAAAATTACTCCTGTCTTTATCAAATAACATCATAAACTGATTATTTTTCCCTTCATTGTAACTGCTCTTGGACCTCTTAGCAGTTATAACCGCAGATCCCACACAATTAATTTCACTGACCTTAGAGAAGTTTTCAAAAACTTAGCTGTGCTCAATGAAGTACGTAATACAAGACTCCAGGACCTCTCCTGCAACACAAGTAAAAAGTTACCGTTTATATTCTATTCCTTCTCTATGTAAATATAAGCAAATGGAAATATTACAAAACAATATTGAATTTCACATTAAATTTGAATTTTACATTAAAAACTTAGGCATCTAAGCCTCTACTCATAACTCAAGGAATATTTCAGGTAGTGAACACCAATGAGCTATTTGGAAAATCAGATGAAAATTTGTGCCAAATTCAGTTTAGCTAATTGAAGACCATGGGACTCTACTGAATTCAAGAGAAGGGGATTAGAAGGTCATGGAAAGCTGGGGGATAATGACCTTGGAAAGCAGCTTATCAAGGGAACTACTGAAACCAATAGTTCCTAAAATATTAACAAAATATTCTAGGATTCTATTTCTGCTTTTCCTCTCATCTCAAAACCGTGGATTTGCATTTGGTAAATGATAGAAAAGGGATGGGAAGATAGCTTACAGAAATGAAAGACAAAGCTAATGGAAATTCAAGACTAAAAAAGGCCTTAAGTTGCCTCTCAAACCTAAGTATACAAACAATACTGCAGCAGAGAATGAATCAACAGAAGTCTCTTACAGTGAACACTGAATAAACCAACTTTCATTTATGACTGCCACCTCCTGCGCTGATGGTGATTCCTATTAACCTGTAGGTGATACCCATTACTGGGTGGTATTCTTTCCCACAGATGTTTCTGTTAGGTTCCATATAGTGCACTTTTCCTTTCCTTAAGAACCCTTCTGCACCTACATTTGGTTGCCATGACCAAGCTGTGAGCCAGGTAGCTGCAGCAGAGTGAATATTGTCACTGTGACTGGCTTCAGGAGCTCTTGGCAGGCAAACTGGAGGTGGCAGGAGTTGGAATCTGGGCCAGAAAGTCTTCTGCAATCTAATGCAGCTATGAAAACTTTATGTGCCATATTTTAAGTTTGCCTTAAAAAACCCGAATTAATAAAACTTTAATCCTAAGCATGCTTACTTTGACAAATTCAGTTAGTGTCTGGCAGAAAAGGGAGGATAAAAATAGTCATTTAATTTTTAGTCTGCAAATTGTAAGATTGCAAACAGCATTTGCTCTCAAAGATGATTCTACTTTGTTCACACAGCTGGATTTTTGTGATGTCTGGTACATGTTTAAAGAAAATCATGATCTAACTGTTCATACTTCAAGCCTGTTGATGATGAAGCTATTGTGGCAACTAGCATGGATAGAAAGAGCATTAATAAAAAAAGGTGTAAATGCCTCCCTCTGATTACAGAGTGCAGGAAAGTGGGAAAATGATTAAATTACGATAGAAATAGTCAGAATCAAGAGGCAGACACTTTTAAAGTACAGAGTTATTCTTTGTTCTTAGGCAGACAGGGCTAATAAATTTCCTTACCAGGCTTAGCAGGTTGGTAGAGGAGGAGACAGCTCTAGCAACAGGAGTGTCTGGCTGCGAGGTCATGATCAGTGCCATGGTGCTTCAGGACATGCCCCCAAGTTTTGTCCTCTGTAAATTGCACTTTCCACCCACTCTGACTTTAAAGCAGCATGAATTAGTGAAGCAGTCCAGAGAATCCAAAGTAATTTTTGAAGTCCATCATTCTTCCAAATATCAATCTTCCTGCGTCTCAAAAAACACAAAAGCAGGCATTTTTATAGGATTGCAAGAGCTTTTGGTGAAAGGTTTTCATAAAATATGTATGAATTCATTGTATACACACAGTAAAAAAAGAACAGATATATCACAGAAGATCATACTTTTGTGTCATCTTTGGTGAGAAAATGTAGATCAATCGATTCTAAACTATTGTTTTGCCAGTACAGAAACAGTACAAAAAGCACTGAGGTAAGTGATGCTGACACCACAGGAAGAGTTATTATCTAATGAGTTTCCTTTATATGGATCTGTAACTTACACAATTCCATATTGAAAGAAATTCATTCTGTTGTGTACTATTCTTTATCAACTTATGAAGAACAGAAAAGGTGTTCCAAGTCAATCATTTAAACTATAGAAACATTAAAGCATTTCAGCTGAAAATTTACAAGAGCTTTTATGTAAAGAATGTGAAGCCTTGGTTCTTAAACCTGTTTCCAAAATGTATGCTTTTTTAAAAATATTTAATCTTTAGAAAAACAATGTAGCTGCTCGTTCAGGCTGCATGATTAAATCTGAGGATTTGAAAGCAACTGACAATAAGGTATTAAATCAGCTAGTATTGATCTTCATTATGAGTATCATCCCCACTGAATAGGTGGAGAAGAGGAATCACAATGCCTTTAGATTACTTAAATCTGTTATTAATTTGTGCAGCCCTAGTTAGGTAACAAGATCCTTTGGTAAATTGGGGGATCATGCTAGTCAATCTTTTAACTACTATAAGGAACTTGGATTCCTTAATTTCAGTAAAGAAGCTGTCATTGCAGGTATGTACACAATAGTTGATATTAAAATCGATTGATATTAAAATTTCCATCACTGTTTTAATGATGATTTCAAAAGCTACATTATTAAAAAAAAAAGAGGTGTCATTGAAAGGGAAGAAGTTCCTTTCAAGTTGCTCCAGACTTTAGCTATTTACCTTAATCAATTACAAAAAAAGGTGGGATCGTCACATCCATTTGCATGCCTACAATAACTCTTTTGGGATTGCTCCAATACTCTGTGTAATTTTACATTTAGGACAGCTGCTCACTCTAGTCAGGCTAACAAAACTTCACAAAACACTCTGTGAGCAGAACTAGATGAAGAAGTACCAAAATGCTTGGTTTATCTCACTTCCTTGCAGCAATGCTACCTCTGCTCTCAGAAATGCTGGAGTGGATGGTACCATGAAAAGTCTGAGTATAACAAAGTGCCAAGGGAAAAAATGGAAATAAAAGAGAAGAAATGCACTGTCCCTGATGGGATTTAATTGTGCTGTTGACTCTCTCTCTCCATGATCCCATCTCCTAGCAGTCCTGGAGCAAATGACATACAAAACGGTCTATGGTGCTACACTTCAGCTATATGTGCCAGTCTAGCAATCAGCCATGGAGTCCTAGGGA
>JAVHNF010072402.1:4835-19149 GCA_034783455.1 Micropsitta finschii
TGTTCCCACCTGGCCCAAGACAGGGCTAGGTGACCTGCACCTTGTTCTCAGTGCCCCAGATCAGCCTTGCCAGCGGGAGCATCCCCTCCCTCAGTACACAGAGAGCCTTGCTTCCTAAATTAGGTATGTGCAGCTCTGTGGTGTGATAATGCTCCCCACGTGACAGTGCTCCATGTGTATTAATAGCAGCAGTTAATTGGGATCTCGAGTGTTTTGCATAGGGCAGGCGGACATACTGCCAGTGCGGCTGGGCTGAGGAGCAGGATGAAGCCCGTGGCGATGGCAGAGGCGGCCGAGGTGAGGGTGTCCCCTCTGCCCTCACCGCTGCTCCCAGCCCTGGTAGGGGCTGTGTCCCTGCTGGCCCCTGCCCTGTGCGAGTGCTGCCTCTTGCCACCAGGCGCCAGGCAAGGATCCCCATCCGGTGCTGCCGGACCCCTCGTGCAGCGGGCGGGACTCTGGTAGCAAGGATTGGTAATTTCCTTCTGGGCTTGGGTCTTTGGGGCTCTTTTGGTTTGGTTTTCAACAGCAATGCCCTGACGTTAAGTCCGTAGCTTTTCTCTTTAAGCATTAGCTGCGCTGCCAGCACAGCCTTCCATTACCCCTGTAGCTATTCCTATTCCCCTCATATCTTTCTTACAAGAGAAATCCTCAGAGCTGGAAGCCCTCATTCCTCAGCCAAGTACAGATATTCCTCAGAACACTGATTTTGACTTCAAAAGCTGGTCAGAAAGACAAGCCATGACTTTCTTCTGCTATGATCATCTCAGTGCTTTAGTGTCTCTCCACTGCAGGATTCGGAACAGCTTGTTCTGCAGCTTTGCAGACCTCTGTTTATGGGAGGAGGTTTTGGAGCACCTGTCAGACATGCTCCGTGTTTAACCTTGGTGCAGCTCTGTGAATGCTTTCATGATTGTCTGATCATTTTCTTCTTGATGAGTATTTTCTTGCTAATTTCTAGCTACCCACTGCGATCCCTTCAGTTTTCTCACCAACCGTGAGAAAAACCTGTGTATAAGGCTGAGAGCTCTCCTAAGTTCACGCTGGCCTCTTCCACGCCAGTGCACAGGGACTCCTTCACCCTGCAGAACCTGCAATTGTGTAACAGCTTTGGGTGCCAAGGGCGAGTTTTGAACAATTGACCATCATCAGGATTTAGGCACAATAGCAAGCACTGATCACATGTGCTTTCTGCAAGCCCCGTAGCAGATGAGGGAAGCTGGGAGCTGGGTTTGGTCAGTATATGTATGTTCAAGCTGTTTCACACACAAATGGTTTTGGACAAGTGAGAGGCGATGGATTTACAAACAACTGTCTAGACAGGCTTACTTCCCTTTCAGAAAATCCATGCCTTAAGCCCAATTAATTGAGGTTAACCTGGCTATTTCAAGCAGAAAGAAAAACTTAGGGAGCTGAACAGGTATACTTGACTCCAACAGTTCTGCTCTTTACCCAGGTTGAACTACAGCAGCTTAAATATGGACAGGGGTAACAGACAGGAATACCAGTCTGGTTCTACCTCCTTTTTGGAGGATATGGAAATGCCAGCAGATCCTTATTGCTATCAGTTCTCCAAACCCACTGCATAAAACTATTATTGAAGCTATGAAGATACAGCTGTCCTTTCCACTCTTAAAAGCCATAAACTGTGCTTAGGTTCACATTGAGTTTATGGCTTTGATTTATTGCATGTTTCATCAAATTAAAGCTGTTCTTGGTGTGTTTATAGGATGTCACTTGTTTGTGAACTTGCAGATCATCTGATTTTTGCATTGTGACTCTTCTTGCCCCATCCTATAGATCCTGACAGCAAGTGGAGATGGAACTTGTGCTCTGTGGGATGTGGAAAGCGGGCAGCTTCTACAGAGTTTCCATGGTCATGGAGCTGATGTCCTGTGCCTGGATCTGGCCCCTTCTGAAACAGGAAATACTTTTGTCTCTGGGGTAAGCAGGAGCTTCCTATCATAATATAAAATTAAGGAATGTGTAAAAGGCAGCAAAGGAGGAGGCTCGTGATCTTATTGAGAGAGTGCTGGAGTATGCGTTGGAAGCCCTAGTGCAATCCACTCATTGCAAGCACATTTTCCAAGCTGGAGCAAATTAAACCCCTGAGTGTGGGGTCAAACCCACCCAGCCAGTCTGACTGCAGTTCTGCTTACTTAGCAAATTCCACCCCACACCAAAGCAATCCAGCCTGACATCAAAACAACGCCTCTGCGGGGCAGGGAAAGGCTCAGAGTCAGAGGAGTGGGCTTGAACCACAGTGGAGGTGCGAGCCCCTGTGGATAGGAGCCTGGCACAGCAGATGACTTCCCACATTCGGCTCCTCTCTGGTGTCCAGCTCTCTGGAGCCAGACGGGGTGTGCCAGGCTGCTCAGGGCATTGAAACGGGGCCACAAATAACATGCGTGCCACTGTGCCCCTCAACCGCTCCCCAGAAACCAAGAGGTAGCTTGGATGCTGGTAAACCCTTGTACAAGTTGGAGCAAGGAGAGGAGGTGTGGCCACATCTTCAGCTGTTGTTGAGTCCCCCCGTGCCTTCCAGCGGTACCAGAGGTATTTAAAGCCCCTTTGTCAGTGGAACACTGCCCGTTCCCTGTCCTGGCCCAGAGGAACACAGAACCCTTGCTGGGACTGCAGCACTGCTCCGGGAAAGTACCCAGGGAGTCTAGCACATCTTGTCCTGCTGCGGAGGGATCCCTCATCCAGGCAGCTGAGCCACTGGCATACAGCCTGGCAGTGAGGCGGGCAAGGCATAGGTGAGATGGGGTCAGCTCCTTTTTGAGGTGGTTCTGGTCTGCCCCACATCAGAGTGTGCAGGTGAGAGCTGGCAGGAGCTGAGATGACCTCTCTTACCGAAGGCAGATTACTACCAGTAATTTTGCTGAAGGTACCTGGTTTCTGAGCCTAACCAGCTCTGGCTCAGGGCTGATCCTGTGCTTGCTAATGGCAACAACCCTTGTGCCAAAGGATGCCAACCATGGATTGGGGGATTCCACCTGTGCTCAGCATCATGGTCCCATCCCTGCACAATAAACCTGGGTCTCTTCTATTCTGGCTCACCTATCACATTTGGCTGGCCCATCGGGAGTAGCTCCCAGCATACTGGCCCAGTTTGCCTGCTGCTAGCACAGCTGCTCCGAAGCGTGACTGAAAGCTAATTCCATCCAAGTGCATTACTCCTCCCGGGCTTTCCTGTCACCAAGCTTGCTTCCCAGAAAGGATAGATTCATTCTCCCTAGGAACAGCTCAGCTTATTTTAGGGCAAAGAATCACAAGCAGCTATGGTACTGCTGAGAGAATATGTCATACTTTGTAGATGTAGCAGCTTGGGCATGTCTGTGCTTACAGGGACTTGCTTAATTCATCACATGCAAAATGCTACTTCAGTGAAGGTCTGTCTTATACTGTGTCAAGGCAGGTAGAGCCAAAACAGTGCAACCTATGGTATGGTGGCATAGAGAGACTCCCTATGCATTGTGCCTATGTAATACAGTAACCTTGAGCTGGAATAAACAATGCTAATACATCAGTGTGTAGACTGGGTGCTGTTATACTTAGTGACTTAACTGAAAATCATAGCCCTCCTGGGTGAGCTCAGGGCTGTGGCCTGGGCTCAGTGCCCTCAGAATGAGCTGGATGGCACTCGGGGGTCCCATCTCTCCACAGATGGTTGCTGGTTTCTCCTTCAAGACCTTAGGAGACAAATCACCAGCTTGTCAGATTGGTCTTGCCCCCAAACTCCCAGAGAGATCACTATGAACAGTGCACATGGAAGCAATACAAAGGGCTGGGCTTGGGCTGTGGCAGGGCTTGAGAGGCAAATATGCTGAGTCCAGAATGTTCTCTATCGTGTTTCATTTCCTGTGTGCAGAAACCACAAGCTGGTACAAAGGAACATTACCTCCTTTAAATAATGACATCGTTAGTGGAAAACTGGGATTTCATTTAACAAGAGAATTAAAAAAAAAAAAAAAGAGAGAAGAAGATGTGAATTGTGAAGAGACTGTTTAATTTAATTAGCGATCATATTTGCTTAAAAATAAATGATGTGTGGCACAGTCTGTTGGGCAGGACAGACTCGCTTGGCAGAAGCAGTAATGTCCTGACCTGCCCCATGCTTCCACATGCCTCGAAGAGGCTGAGCCCTCCAGTGCTGAGCCTACTTACAGGCTGCCCCTCAGCAGGAGCATAACTATTAAAATCTCCTGGTCCTCTTAAGAAACCACCGCAATTGTTACAGCAGTTCAGACACCACAATTGAGACATTCCAGTTCCGACCATTACCCTACAAGGTAAGAGATGGTTCCTGCCCTGAAGACGTTGCAAAGTACCGTGGGCTTAGCCCCTTGCCCAAACATTCAGGGTGCTGAGCACCTCACAACAAGCACTGAATGTTAAATGGTCTTTTCAAAGCATTGCTTGGAAGGCAGGTTAGGGCTTGACAATGAGATGTTAAATGAGATGTTAAAGTGCTGTTATGCTTTTCTCATCTCAAGCATGCCATTGAGCAGTGGTTGCAGAGCCACAGCAGGGGTTAACTGGTAGGAGACTGTGCAAGAGACCCTCCAGATACACTGATTTCATTTTCTATTTCAGTGTATGGAGAGAATTAGTTATAAAACTTTAAATGCTGCATATTAATTTTTTATACTGGGTATGTTAAGTGGTAAGGAATGAGTCAGTAATGCAGCTCTGTGAGATGGTGGGACTGCAAGCACAGGTACAGCAGCAGCATGAGCACAGCAGTGCTGTGAACGCTGGTTAGTTTGGGGCTGCCTGTGCAACCCCCAGCTTGTCTGCACCCCACTGTGCTGCATGGCAGTGCTGTGCCCTTGTTGGTCTGCAGCAACACTGAGGCTCCAGCCTCGGTGGCATACTCTGCTCCTAACTGCAGCTGCATCAGGCTTAAGGTACCAGTACAGCCACTTCTGGGGCTGCTTTGCTGGTTAAATCCACTCAGAGCAGTGATGTTCTGAGCCTTTTAATGTAGCTGGGCTTGATGACATGTATCAGACACATGAGTGATGAATGTCACCATTTGCACAACCGTAGTGAATTTTTTTGTCTTATTAGGGATGTGATAAGAAAGCCATGGTTTGGGATATGCGGTCTGGTCAGTGCATCCAGTCATTTGAAACCCACGATTCAGATATCAACAGTGTCAGGTCAGTATGTTTCTGGGAGAGGACACATTTGCGATGTTGAGCAATGTGCTGGTTCTATTTATGAAGTCTGACCTCATCCAAGTAATGTAATGTAATGTGTTCTGGTCTTTTTTTGACTTGTGCACAGATACTACCCAAGTGGAGATGCTTTTGCCTCTGGTTCGGATGATGCCACGGTATGTCAATTCCTATATAGAAATAAATAAAAGTAACCTGATTTGGGAGAGTTCTGCTATTTCCTGAGTCTGACTTTCCTAAAAGACTGGATCACATCCACAGAGGACTTGCCTGTGACACCAAAGTTGCAGAAATAATATATATAATATAGTAAATATATTAATAACTGATAAAATTATGAAATACATATTACTATTAATGTATAATATTTATTATCTTAATATTAAGATAAATAGTATATATAATGCTGTAGGGGAAATCTAGTAGCACTTTGTAGGTCACCTCTGCAAACTTTTCTACATGAGGTACTGTCCAAATACTCATCTCAGCTTTTCTATGTTTTGAAGTTTCATGATGAAAATTACTTGTCTTACTGGAAGAGATTCATCTTTCTATAGCTGTTGCTCACAAATGGAAGGAACCAGATGAAATGCTGCAGCTTGTGCCAGAAGCAGCAGGACAGTGCAAGGGTATGAAGGGAGCCTGAACATGAGTGTGCATGTCCCAGCAAGCAGAGAGGCAGTGGGCTTAGTGCAGAGCTGGGCAGACCCTCTCAGCACTGTGCACCCTGAGAGCAGGGTCCAAGGGTGGCCTTGGCCATGTACATCTCCTCCCTCTCAGCCTGAGTCACTGCCAGGTCTTCACTGCGGTGAATCACTGCATCCAGGTTATCCTGGATGATCTTCCTTATCTATGAGCAAGCTGCTAGGAGGGGCACAGTATGTATTGACAGGTAATTGTGGTCAGCACATTGTATGCCACTTACCTCTTGGTGCCTCCAGGCCCCTGAGTCATGCACAGGGCTGGTGGCTCTCCCTGCAGCTGGTGGGTCCCCATGGAGGACCAGGCTCTGCCTGTACCACAGCCCTGCAGGGACTGAGCTGGCAGTTCAGTATATCTCCAGAGCAGATGTTTGGGAGGCAGCTGGGACCTTGTTTCTTCTGTTTATTGAAACATCAGAGCCGCCTGAGGATGAACACTTTATAAAAGTACTCTGCTCTCATTGTATGTTTTGAGTCTACTGCAGTACTAGCTAAGCTCAGTAGAATCATTCCTTGTGTCTTCACTGGATGTAGAGGTGTTCTAAGGCTCTTCTGGAGAGAGTGTACACTGCTTTGGGGTCTTAAAAGCTGTGATTATAAATTAATACCTCTAGCTCTGTGGTGAGCACAGTGTCTCTCTGCACATTCAGATGTGGTACCAAGATGCTGAGGTAGTGAGATGGAGAAATTGTCCATTATTAAATTCCAATAAGAGCACTCTCTTTTTATGCCCAGTACCACAGGCTCTTATTAATTTATTCGATTTTTTTCCCTTTCTCTTAACTATTTCTGACACCCCTGAGTTGAGCAGGAGAATGGGAAATTCCATCTCTGTACTTTTGACAGAGGTCTTGACAGTTTCCATTTCATTAAATTAAGAGGTTGGTGTTTTCAGTGTATACCCTGACGCGCTGACAGGTATCCTTGACCTGATTTGCATGCTTAGGGATTTCAAGGAACAGATAATCCTGACAGTCTGGAGGGAGACCATAAAAGCATGCTCACATGGCCGTGCCATCACCTGCGGTGACCCCAGCTTCCTATCAGGACAGCCTGATGGAATTATTCATCAACTTGGAGCACTGGAGACCTGGACTTCACATACCTGGCAGCTCCCCACTGCCCTGCGAATGAAACAGCCTCTCCTTTATGTGCAGGCTTGAATAGCAGCCATTTTTTATTTGTAAAGTCTTAATATTAGCAACCCCATCTGGTCAGTGTTTGCTTAAACTTAACTTACTGAGGAAGGATTTCAGTTCAAATAGATTCAAAAATGCATTTTGATTTCAGGCTAACAGACTGCCTTTATGCATGGCAATGAAGACTGGTCTGCCTGTACATTATTTCCATGTTAAACAAACCCAAGTATGCTGGCAAATGATAAAAACAGGAAGTGCAGGTTGTAGAGGTGATTGGGAATTTTCCATGAGAAATGAACACCCAATGGTCTATATAAGAATGTTTTATCTCACTTGAATTATTTTCATGTAGGGTTTCCAGACAGAGAGGCCTCATGGAAGAGCAGGGGCTGTTTGCTGTCCTGTCTTACTCAGAGCAAGGACTACCATGTAGGCTTCCCCATGCCAAGGGACTGTCTGTGACACACTATGTGCCATGTGCTCTGTGTTCTCAAAGGTTACTGGTTATTTAATCCTCTGTCTCCCAGACTCCAGCTGTGGCTAAACTATTGCTTTAGAGACTGTCTTCCATGCACCTCCTTAACAGCAGGATGCCCTAATATGTAGGAAACCATGGCAGGGAAGCAAGAGGGACTTTCAGTGGGTAGCCCACCACTCTTCTCTTTGTAGCAGGACAGGCAGGAGGCTTACAGAAGTCAGCTTACAGAAGAGGTTTACAGAAGCCTTTTCCAAAGGTTTGGAAAAGCAAGTCCTTCACTCAGTTTGTACAAAACAGCTTTGTTTTGCTTAGGTTGCTGTTAGACTCCAGAGGAGTCCCAGTTACAGCAGGCAGGAATAGCAGAAGGGAAGAAGCCAAGCAGCCACTTCCCATTGATGTGTTAGGCTGCGGTCCTTCACACTCATGTTTTTTTAATGGAATGTGGTAGTCATTGACTCCAGCCTTTACTGAGGCATGTGTGTTGTTTTTGTTCTAATCCTAGTGTCGTTTATATGACCTTCGTGCAGACAGAGAAGTAGCAATTTATTCCAAAGAGAGCATAATTTTTGGAGCTTCCAGCGTGGACTTCTCTCTCAGTGGTGAGTCCTGAACTTTGGAGGTTATCTTAGTGTTGGAATTTGAGGGGAACTGTAAAGTTTTACCAGTTTAACTTGGTAAAGCATTTGTTATAAAAGTAATACTAAGTACCAAAGGAAACATTTAATACATGGAAGACTCTTTTTGTCTCTGTAAAAAGAATTACTCTTTAAATAACCTCACTGGCTATTGCTTTGTTGTAGCAATGAAAAGTATTTTCCTGGCCCTACTGAAGGCAGGAAATAGTTTGTCATTAACTACAGCTGGGCTAGAATTTCACAATAATGACTAAAAACATTTCAAAGGAAACAAGAAATGTAACTAGACTATGAGGCACACTTACACAAATAGCATTTAAAAGGATAGTAAATGACTAATAGTTAACGTATGTTAGAGGAGCATGAAGACGGACATATTACCACTTTTCACTGCAGATCTGGAGACATGAGCTGAAGTCTTCTCCCTCCTGCCCCAGCACAAATGCAGATTTGCATGGGGATGAGTGGGTGATGAACTGCCCTCCCCTCTGGGACAGAGGCAAATGTCTCTGTCATGGTCACAAGCCCACAGCTCATCCCCTTGGGGACAATGAATCACTTACCAAATTGTCTACTAATCATTCAACCATTTGTATTCAACTTCTTGCTTAAAGTCTGAGCAAAATATCATTACCCTGCACTGGCTTTTGAAGTGCTCTTCAGTCTGTTGTGATTTGCAGTCATCCCCATCTCTAATGGCTGAACAGATGCTATATAATTTAATTCAATTTAACTATATTTTTAACTAATGTATTTTAATCGGTTCAACATTCAGTATGGCTAGCTCAGCAGTGGAGCAGGGCTGCCCAACAGGAGCACAGCTAGCCTGGAGGAACAGTGGTCAAGGCTTGCTGTGTGCAGAGAGTGGCATGGGAAAGCTGGCTTGTGGCTCACTGGGTGGTGGATGTCCTGCAGAAGGCCCTTGCTGCAGACAAGATGTTCCTTAAGACCTCACTTTGTAAAATCCCATTCTCTTTGTAGGTCGCCTGCTGTTTGCAGGCTATAATGATTACACCATCAATGTCTGGGATGTGCTGAAAGGGTCCCGGGTATCCATTCTGTTTGGACATGAAAATCGTGTTAGCACCTTGCGGGTCTCTCCAGATGGGACAGCGTTCTGCTCGGGCTCCTGGGACCACACACTCCGAGTAAGTGCTGGGGGCAACTACTTTGGGTGCTTCTTTCTTTCTTTCTTTGATTGTTTAAAAAGAGGGGGTGAGTGGGAAGACTGTTATAAGAAAATTGACTCTAGAGTGACTAATAAGGCTATAAAAACATAGTGTAAAACATGAGCCGAAAATTCCAATTTAAATATCCCCACAAAGTGCTAACAGAACTGTTGAGTTTTGAACTTGTGGGTTAAATAACATCATTGCTGCTGATGCTCTGTATGACAAACCTGACTGCCTTGCCAAATTCTGATTAAACATTTGATAGAGTAGTCAATGTCATAAATGACGGTTCAACTCTCTCTGCAGATCTGGGCTTAACCTGAGATCCCGTATGCAGAATTGAATGAAGACTGAAATCCTGGATTACAAAAACTGCATAAAAACACCACTCCTCAAAATCGAATACTTGCTATACCACGAAAGAGTGACATCAAACCCACAGGCTAACACAGCTAGGTAGAAAATGTAATCTGCTTAATTATACGGCAAACACCAACATGTAGTAAAATGCAATATTTTTAATTCTGTTTTGAAGCTATCTTCTTTTATTAGAACTAGTTTAGAGAATTAAAAAGGGACTTTTCTCTGAAGTCACCTGTATCATAGAATTGAGTATTTCAGTGCACATTATGTATTTATTTGCATGAATTTAGTTCCTTTTTAAAGTAAAAAAAAAAAAAAAAAAAAAAACAAACAAAAAAAAAAAGAAAAAAAAAAAAGAAAGAAAAAAGTTTAAAAACCCCTGATTTCTGATTTTTATCAGGATGTAGCATAAGGCTTTGGAAACATTCCGTAGTAGCGCATTGAATTCTGGTGGTGAAAAGTGGAAAGAAAAACAATTCTGATACTTTATGGTGGCGTTATGGATGACTGAACCTTGGTAGTAAGTAGAGGAGCAAAGGACCTACTGTGAAGGTACTAGCTGTTGCCATAAAAATGTATTTTTTGTACAGAAAAGGAATCCTTTTAATCCCTGTTCTTTCCTACTGTCTTTTTAGATAGAAATAAGTATTTCATCTCTGTTACCTGAATATAAAGAATCTAAATATATACAAACTGATAAGCTGCAAAAAGGAGGGATATAAACATGATTTACTTAATCATGAGGTAATACTTAACCAGTAGTTTCTTAGAAATTTTTAATTGTATCACTTGGTGAGTGAATTTTCTTTTACTGAAAGGAATACTACATGCTAAGCACTACGGGATACTACAAGCTAAGCACTAAACACTGTTATATACTGATGGTCAAATCTTTTCCAAGTCAGTCATAGTCATTCTACAATCATGATTCTTACTTGCATTATGAGCAGTTCATACCACTTTGGCAGCCTAAATGTACCTAATAATACCACATTGTAGCCTAAATGTGCATTGAGACAGTATATTCCCACTTTAAGGCCCTTCTGAAATGTCAGAGCAGTGTAAGTTCATGCACATGCCTGTCAAACCTTACAAGTCCAATTGTACAGTCCTTACTCCAACAGTAATCTCCTACTACTAGCATGGACATAGTTTTGTCATACTTAGAGCTGAGAATTCACCACAGTGAGTTGTTGAAAACCTGCTGTGAGCACAGTTCTGCCAGCATTTGATACCGTGCTCACCAGAGCATCTGATCCAGGAGCTGCTGGGCTTCAGGAAAGCTGTACAGCCGCACTGCTGGCAGCACCTAGCCCTCTGTGTGAGCATGGTAATGCAATACAGAGTGGCAGAACTACGCCTGTGAGGAGCTGATGCTGTAGAATGAAGATTTAATCAGATAAAGCTGAGATACAGTTATTTATAGAACTACTGGGAAATTATATCTGCATTTATACATTGGAAACGATTGAGTGTGTCACCTGAGCAAAGGCACATAGGGAGCAAAGTGCTGGAGTAATGCTGGGGGCTTGCACGGTCTGGCCTTTGAAATGCAAGTGGTGAGATACATTTCTGAAAAGATTGAAGACATGGTTTATATTTAGATTGAAACAAGAGAAAATAAGCTCACTGGAGCGGGCTTGATCACAAGCTCACTGATCACTGGAATTGACTGTTCACCCAAGTTTGATAATATCCTCATTCTATTTGAAAATGGGATTTCTTTACAATTTTATAAAAATTGTGTTAGGAACAAAGTCTCCTCATTCATGAAAACATTAGGTTCCATGAATTCACAGTTACCCTAGGACACTGACATGTGTGTGAGCATTCAGGCTCTAATGAAATAGTCCAGCTGTTCTCACTTGGAAAAGCCAACTCTGATGATTTGCAATGTTTGTGGCAAACTATCCCTGTAACAAACGGCACTATGGAAATGTCATATAGAGCTCACTGTGCAATACTGAGTCAATACACTGTACACATCTGATCAAAAGATTAATATTAATGTTTAGATAGTATTTATTGGTAAGATGTTTGTTTCAAACATACTACATTGTGTTGATACTTATGAATGGCCTAAATACAATAAATTGTATTTTACATATTGAAACATGTATGTGCTAGTTTTTCACATCAGTTAGGTATTTGTAATGGTAGCTATTTTGTCTGTTTTGCGGGATTTACTTTTTTCATCATACAGTTTCTTAGATCATTTGTCCTGCAAAAATCTAGGGTGAAATCCGGGTTGACTATAAAATCGCTTCTGGAATATCTTCTGGAAATACCTAAGGTGAGCCACAGCAACTGAGTCCTTGAAAGTACCTGAAACTCCACACGAGCTCCTTCTGCATTCAGGAGGCCAGCATTCAAGTTGTGCTTTCCTGCTCAGAAGGATCACAGCTAATGTGATGTTTTCTGTCCAAATCCAGTATGTGTTTTGTGGGAGCACAGGATTCTCCTGGCTTTGCAGTGGGACACCAGTGATAGCTGGGCACTGGTGAACTGTTGAGGGCTCAGGCTCTCACTGTTTGGGTAAACCAGATGTGCAGATCTTGAGATTTGCATCTTGAGATGCAGCAGTTCAGCCTTGTCAGTAGAGGAGAATTGTGCTGGGGTCAGCTGTCCACTTCCATGTAGGTTTTGTGGTCATCATGAAGTTGGCTGGTGGAAGTGCTCAGTTTAGATGTTGAAAAAACCCACATCCTTAATTTAGGCACATTGTTTCATTTCCTTCCCTCTGAGGGGAAAAGTGCTGAGACAGCTTGTTCTGAGTGACAGCAGTACCCAAACCGTCACCAGTTCCAGTGAAAATGAGGCTGGCATCACATCTTGCACCTCTGTTCTTAAGAGGGGAGAATACCTGTGGTTCTTGCACTTCAGCACCAGTAAGTCAGGCTTCATGGACTGGCCCAGTGTGGAAACCACCTTTTTGCTCCTGAGGGAATAGTGAAAGCCATGAGCCAGAATGAGCTTCAACTTCCCATCAGATAAATGAAGACAGAGGAACAGGGCACTTACGTATCCATTGTATGTAGTTCTTACTCACTAAAGGTTGGCCAGGGAGGCTTTGGAAAACCCAGTGGTTTGAGACTCCCCCTTGGGTCTGGGAAGCTATTTGTGTCTCAGAAATGCCTCTATTCCCTTCCAGAGGGAGAGGTTTTAACCTGCATCTTGTCCTTTCCTCAGCACATGCCAGCCTTGGAGAACAGCCACAGCAGCTCTGGGTGCAGCAATAGAGCAGCAGTGTCATATCCCAGAGCCCCAGCACTGGCCCTACCTTCCTGACCCGAGCTGAGGTGAAGTAAAAGCAGTCCCAAAAGGAGGCTGTAACCAGGGTAAATGTATGGAAGCAAGGTATAGCCAGGGCAAAGTCACTATCGGACGGCTCCATCCTGTTAAACAGAAATGCTATATAAACAGGAAGGGTGGAAAAGGATATTGCAAGAGAAAGAGCAGCCTCTCCCTCTTGCTCTCCTGCTGTGAGGAATGCAATAGGAAATTCCTGCTGCAAGATTAACAATTGTAAGGAAAACTCTAGTTAAAAAAGCATGTGTGTAAAGCACTGGTGACAAGTAAAGATATTCCAGCTACTGCTCTAGCACATAAACACAGGCTTGATTTCCCCACTTCAAAACAAAACAAAAGCCAAATATGGGGATGTAAAACTAAAACTTTGCCTTGGGAATGACTCTGAGAGATCAGGCCAGTTCTTGATAGTGATCTGAGAAACTGCAATAGGGTTTATTCCAACCATCTATTTTTAGATTTTCTAGTAGGGATGTGAAATGGAGACAGAGGGCTGCGACTCAGGAGAGATGCAGTGAAGCTGAGCAGTCCCATGCCAACACGTTGGGCACCTGGATCCTGTTGTGTGAAGAGAGGTGACAGCTTGACCCCATCCCAGGCTGCTGTGGCAGCACCTCTCCCAGCTCTGGCACAGGGCTGTGTGGGACAGCATGGTCACAGGCCACCACCTGAACCTCGCCAGCAAACCAGCACCGAGCAGGAAGCACATGTTGAGTGTACCTGTGCTGTCCTGCCATAAATCTTAGTGTGGTGTTTATGGGAGTCTTGATACCCGTTAAGGAGCTGATGGTACTCCCAGCTCGAAGGGCACAGCTGGGATGCAGAGGAGGCATGTGGCTGAGATGTCTCCATGGTGCTGTACAAACAGCACGGCTTGGCCAGTGTTGTTCTCTGCCATTTTATTTTACACCAGCAGCGAAGGGCCAACCTTTGTACCACAGAGGTCCTAATCCTAATTTTTGCCTGTAAATCCATCACAGAGCAAACGCCACTGTACTTGTTTGGTAAAACCACAACGCGCGCACCCTGTGGCCCTAGAAAACCTGACGCGCTCTGATGCACATCATCCACTGGTGCGTGTGTGGGAAACTATGAATAAAGAGGTCTCTCTCCGCCCGCAACTGGTAACCCCGCGGCCTGCTGCTGCCGGGGACACCCTCGGCTCCGTGCACTGCGTGCCCTCCGCGGACCCACGCCGTCGGGAAGCCCCGCTCGCTCCCCCGCCGCTGTTCAGGACGTGCCGCTCGGGGGGCGCCTTCCCCCCGCTCCGGGCTCGGCTTTCCGGCGGGCCCCGCCCCGGCGGAGGAGCCCGGGGGCGGGGCCATCTCCGAGGC
>JAVHNF010072409.1:0-13339 GCA_034783455.1 Micropsitta finschii
CTGCTCTCAGCTCTCCCCATTGCACAGCAGAGGGGCAGGATCCCCTCCCTGCGCTGCTGCTCCCGCTCTGGGGGTGCCCCCAGCCTATGGACAGGGGGGGGGCTCTGTCTCTGAGCCCATGGGCACCTCAAGACGATGCAGCAGAGACCCCCCTGCTGCTGCCCGGCCCTTGCCCAAGGAATGAATTCCCTGGCTCCTTGCCTTTCCTGCCTCTGCTCCCCCAGCACAGACGGAGAGATGGAGCTGGGGGGGGGGGAAGGATGTCTATTTATTTATTTGTCGTCATTTCCTACCCAGGGAGGAGCAGGATAATGAACTCCGTGCGTCAGGGAAGATGAATCTCAGCTACTAGGGAGCAGTGCAGTAAAGAGATTAAAGTGTTATTATTGTGGGCTTCGTTTTCCCCCCATGGTCCCGGTGACAGCCCAGCCTCAGCTGTAAAAAATGTCTGGCAGGGAGATAATCATCAGCAACTCAATAAGGCGTCAGGGGGAGGCTCCGGCGCCATCCATCACCCCGAGCCTGGCAAGCTCCCTTCCTGCCAGCCATATAAATGTCTCTAATATATTTGGGGAGAGCTTGGGAAGAGGAAAATATTCATCCAGGGTGATATGTAAATGCGGGGAGAGGGGCAAAAAGCAAAGGGAAAAGCGGGCCCAGCACCAGGGCTGGGTTTGGGCTCCTTAAAGATGCGCCGGAATTTATTCTTTTTAATAAAAGATGTCAAGGCAAGGATGGATGCAGCGCCCGCCCGAGTGGCCTCATCTTTCCTTCATCTTAAAAAAATCGCAGTGTTACCCCTACACAAGCTGATGTCCCTAGAAATGGGGAAGGGAGTCCAGTCCCCCGTTATCCCCCCTCCAGTAACCCGGATGGGGGTTGTCCCCACTTGTCAGCCCGCAGCTCCGCTGAGAGCAGATGGGCGGCCATACTTGGGGAAAACGGGTGCTTTCACCCGCAGCCCGTTTCCGTGGACTGAGAGGGCAGATGTCAGGCCTGCTGGAGAGGCCCCGCCGCCCGGGAGATGCTGAAGGGAATTACAGGGCCCTCGGATGAGGCCCAGTTTTGTGGGACAGGCTGGGAAGGGGAACACACACAGAGGCAACTGCCTCCCGGGTGTGTAGGCCGAGGAGCAGGGTAGGCCCTGGGGTGGGCATCTAGTTTCTGGAGGCAGAACCTCCAGATTGACAGGGCTAACTGGTATGAACTGGAGGTGGGGGCAGCGGATCCGGGGTGGGGGATAAAGAGAGCCCCGGCGGGGAGAAGGGGGGCTTCAGCAGGTCCCAGGACACGGGGCCTTGCGGTGATGCTGTGTGTGCCGCTTCCTTGCAGGCTGCAGCAGCAGGTCCTAACGCAGGGCTCGGTGCGCTCGCTGCAAGCGGAGGAGGAAAGCGGCGGGGAAGCGGGGGGGGCAGCCTCCAGCCCCGCAGCCAGCCTCTCCAGCAAAGCGGCCACCTCCGCCATCTCCATCACATCCAGCGACAGTGAATGTGACATCTGACACACCACCACGGCAAACCGCGGGCTGCGGGGAGGGGGGCAGCTAAGCTGTGCCTTCCGACACGGCCGGGGCAGCCGGGCTCACCATCACCCGGCCGCGATGGCCAAAGCCGGGTTACGGAGGGCTCCCCGGGCACAGGCCGCCCGCCCGCGCCCCCTTCCTGGCCCGCAACAGACTGCATCAAAAAACGTGGTAAAAATCGTTGTCGCCTTTATTTCTAAGGATTTGAAGAGTTGATGCCTAAAACCCCCAAAATAATAAAAGAGAGAGAGAAAAAACAAATAAAATAAAAAGCCCAGGAAAAAAAAAAAAACAAAAAACAAAACAAAAACAAAAAAAAACCACAACCCCCACACAACGAAGAACAACAACAAAAATCCCCGAATGCCAAGTTGTAAAATGTCTGAGCGCTGCTCTTATTCCCGGGGGTGTTTCATGTTGAAAAGAAGCTGTTCTTTTGGTTGGGTTTCGCTTTACTTTAAATTACATTAAATTTGGAGGGTTTTTTATATAAATATATAATATGTTTATTTACTTATTTAAGGGATTGCTATGGTAGATTTTTTCTATTATTATTATTATTAATTATTATTATTTTTTGCTTGTTCTCTGTGTGCACAGGTAACTTGTAGAGCATGTGCAGGACGAAACTGTATGAAGCAGCCTAAACCCATAATAAAATATTTGATGAACGACCCTCGCATCTGCTTTGAAATGACGGTGTCAGTCTCAAGCCTGCCAGGTTACACAGAGCACATCTCCGAGGCCGCGGAGATTTCAGCATCATCTCGGCAGCACCCGAAACAGCCGGGTCCCCGTACCGGCGTGATGTCTTTGCAGGGCAGGGAGCCGAGGGAGGCGGGATGCAGCGAGAGGAGCAGGGCCCGGGCTGGCGGAGGATCGGGGAGACCGGGGAAGGGAAGGAGAAGGAACCGCGGCAGCTTCTCCTCTCCCAGAGGCAGAGGCTTTGGGGATTATCGTCGGCGAATTTTTGGACAGGGATGGGGGAAAAGGAAGGCAGAAAAAAAAAAAGGTGAAGGGGGGAAATGGTCGGGGACAGCCCATCCGGAAAAAGCAAGCTTCCTCCCTCACCTGGCAAATGCATGGAGAAGATGCGGAATTAACAGCCCTCCATGCCTGGCAAGGGCAAGACCGGGGGCGAAATAACCCCAAATCCCAGCTCCTGCTAATTGCCGGGGGCTGTGCTCACCACTCCCTTGCGTCGCTTTGTTTGGCGGCGGTTTTCCTGGAGGGCACCAAAAGCCAGGTCTGAGGAGCGTGCTAAGCTTTTTCCCCCCAGCAGAAGGATTTTATATTATACAGTTTGACACTGATCTTTAAATCGCCTGAGCTGTGCTTTTCTTGTCTGCTCGGTCTTCGCGTTTACTTCTCTGGCCTCCGAGAGATGCCTCCCCGGTAAGCTGATTGCTCGGCTCGTTTTTTTCGGGAGGCGAAGCCGGGCAGAGCAATGCCCCAGCTCCCTTGCAAAGGCATAGGGGCCATTTCAGCTCCTTGATGGATTGATTCGGTCGTGCTGCCTTTTCTCGAGAGGTGCATTCCCGTCTCAGCAGTGGCTTTTTCCCCTCTGTTTGCAGTTAAAGTCTGACAGGCGTTGGCACTGCCGGTGTCTAAATCTGCATTTCATCCCCGATGCATGTGCCTTGATTTTCCCCACTGACAGGGACGGGACAGGTAGCAGCTTATTATTACCTGTCTTTTAAGTCCATTTACAGGCAACTGTTTTCCCCAGCGGGGTGTAATTCAGGGTGTCGGAAGAGGCAAATAAGCAGCATTTTGCGAGTGCGGGAAGTGAGGGCAGCGCGGGGGGTTCCAGCTCCATTTTGGGAGGAACCCACCTGCGGAAGGGACAGGGGCGCACCTTGCACCCCAACCCTTCACCCGAGTCCTGCTCCAGGTTTGTTTAAGCCCTAGCAGATTTTTTCCCGACAGAGCCAAGAAAGGGCAGCCAGGCTTTGCTGCTCAAACCTCAAACGAGGTCGAGGTTTGCCTTGGTTTGGGGGCAGCGCTTTTCACCTTCGAGGGGGTTTGGGGAAATAAAAGCGATTTGCGTCCTCAAAACGGAATCTCCTGAAATAAACCGTGTTCTTTCTTTTCTTCCCCGGGAATCGGTGGAGAGGATTGTCATTTCTGCACTGGCTCCTGCGACATAGCAGCGCTTACTGCTGGGGATTAAAGCTCTCGAAAAGACGTATAAAGAGGTGGAGAATTATATTAATATATTCGCTCAGCCTCTCATAACGGGGAATATTTTTCTAAGTAATAAAAAAAAAAAAAAAAGAAAAAGAAAACCCAGACAAGAAACAAATAACCCCACCCCACCCCCCCCCAAACACAAACAAAAAACCCCCCACGAATTTGGACAACATATTATTAGTATTATGTATTTCGACAAAGGGTTTGAGGGGTATAACGGGTGCTGGACCTTCTGAGTGAGCTGGAGAGGGACACAGCACAGATCAACCCTTTGGGACAGAGAGGAGTGGAGTGCGGAGCCACTCAGAGAGAAGTCCCGGGCCCCTTCTTGCTGCTGTGGGAAGACGAAGAGGACTGAGCATCTCCCAGCCCTGCTCGGGGCTGGGCCCCAGGGGCCGCGCCGGCCGCCTTCGGTTGTACTGGTAAAACCCACTGAAGAACCCCGCTTCTCTCCCCTCTTTCTCCCCCTCCTTTTTATTTTTTTCCTTCTGCCCTTTCCCTTCTCTCATTGAACGGGAATGCCTTTCCCTGGCATTTTCAGCATTTTTATTTTTTCCCAAATGTCAGCCCAAGCCATCGCTCTTCCCAGTCTTCGGCTGTTTTAAAAATAATAACAATTATAAGCGAGAAAGGGGTGGGGACCTTGTATTTACATTAAACAAAACGCTCAGAAAAGGGCCTCTAAAAAATCTGCCTTGACCCTTCTCTCTCTCTATCAAAAGTGAAGTGAATGGGGAGGGTGGATAAGAGAAACAGCTTTTCCTCTCTTCAGCTTGGGGGGGAAGGGGGGGAGAGGAGGAGAAATGTTTGAATATTTCCGTTTCTTTTGAGAAGTGGGGCAGCCCCGGGCAGGGCTGAATGGGAAAGTCTTGTAAGCGGGCTGGGAGGCTGTCAAACTGCTCAGGGTAATCACTGCTAATGAAGGGGTCTCCAGGCCTCCCTGGGACAAAGGATGCTTACGAGTGCTTGCCGGGGCTGAATAGCTAATAAGTTTGCAAGGGGAAAAAATGAGTGCGCTGTCCGCAAATTGATTTTGCAAGAGAAAAAAAAAAAGAAGGAAAGCAAAAGGCTTGCAGGTTGGGCAAAGCCTGGCCCCGGTGCAGCTGGGGACAGAAGACCCACTTATCCGGGGCGCATTGTCCCAACCCCTGCACTGCAAAGGAAGGCTGCTGCTGTTTGCGGTACAAACCGGTGTGGAAGGAGGGCTGGGGGATGCAGGAGCCTTGGAAAAGCCACACCGGCCTTTCCAGGCTGAGAGTCCTACCCCAGCTGCTGCTTAGCACACATGGGTGCTCCCTCCCCACTCTTTGCGCTCCAGTTTGCACAAGCCTTGCAGAGAGCTCACCCCGGCCCCATTGCACAGCCGATCCCACAGAAGGGAGCAACTGTGCCCTAATTGTTCTGTCACCACCTTTTGTCCCTCATCCAACTACAGCATTTTCTTTGCAGACAGAAAAAGCGGTGGGTGTGTGAAAGTTATTGAGTATTTTGCCACCGCCAGCACCCTCTTTGGCTGGTAGGGCTCCTTTACAAAGGGTCTGCTTTGACTTGCTGGCCTGGGAGCTGGGTGGTATCAGAGGTTAGTAAGGAGACTCTGTTCACAGGAAGTGTAGGTTCATTGGAAAGTGCCCTTGTGTGACAAGAAGACCGTGTACTTCATAGCTGGGGAAGCATGAAATCAGGCTGCATTTTGGACCTTTCGCGGATCCAATTAAAGGCTTGGGAGGATCAAATTCTATTGCAGATCCAGTTACCCCTGGCCAATGCAGGGGTAATACCCTGAGAGAACGCATAATACTCTCCAGCGATGTCTGTACCTGCTGGGCACTGACTTCTTTGTATTTGTGTTATTTCTTTCTTTTCCAGGAGATACAAATGTATTTGCTGGAGGGGAGGTTGGAGCTGTGGGAGGCCAAGGGGAAAGGACTCTGCGTGGTGTAGAAATTGCCAGATTTTGAATTGTCCCCTCCTCAAGGCCACCCCACAGCTCCAGCACCTGCAATGGAGCCCAAACCCTGTTCTGACCTTGGTGTGCTCCCACACTGAGGGGGCCTGGAAGGTGAGACCCAGCTGGGAATCAAGGGAAGGAATATGTCATCTTAAATGCCCTGAGGGATACAGCACTTCGCACTCTCTTGGCATTTATTCTCTGCACTGGAGTGACAGATAAAGCCCTTGGATTTCTGTTCCCTTCTGTTTCAGGACAGGCTGCAAGACCTCCAGCAAAAGGCCAGGAAATGGCTTCTCTTCCTTCATCACTTGCTATGCTCAGTCTAAGCCCTCCCAAAATGCAGAATTCCCTAAAAAGTCCACTGTAAACCTGCTGTCTTCTGGTCCATGACATGGGCCTCTCTGGCACACACCTTCCCCTTCAAAAAATGTGGCTTGGAGGGAAGTTTACAGCTTCAACCCTTATAAAAGCAAAGTGGGTTCACATATTTGTTCCTTCTGCCTCTTCGCAGAGGTTGGGCAGAGGCACTGTTTCCCCAAAACCCTCTGCACTTAGTTGTCTCCTTACATGTAGCAGATGGTGCTACTCCATCACAGGAGTGGCATTCCTGGGGCACCTGCCCTCAGCACCACTTCCACTGTTTTGGTTCCAGAAAGCCTAAAAATGGTGCCAATCACTCAGTGCTCTCCCCTCCCAGGCTCTTCTCAAACTACATAACCCAAGGGGCTTTTCTTGCATTTTGGGATTGACCAACAGTGCTCAGCTAAACCCACCCCTGTGGCCTTCCCCACTATGACCCAAACAAATGGCACATGTGGGGTGGAATCTGCTCCCTCCACAGGGAAAATTGTCCCCTGTACAGCAAGGGCCAAGGACGGGTTTCGTGGAACCTCCAGGACTTTTTGCCCACTGTGCCTATCCCAAGCCAAGATGGAGACGGTGTCAGACAAAACTGGGAGCTTGCTATCCCCAAACTCTGGATTTGCAGCTCACATTCAGGTAACCAGGACAGCCTTGTCGGCAGTGGGTACAAGTGGACACCAGGTTCCAGCACAGACTCCTGACTGGAACACTTCTGGCAGGATTTTAGCTCTTCATTGCCACAGTAGAGATCTGTCATTGAGCAGGCAGCCACTTTGCTATGTTTGCACTATTAAATGCCATGTCCTGGCTCTACTGCCTGCTGCTTTGCAGCTCCCTCACCCTCCAAATAGGATGGTAGTGTCCATACTGCTGATGGGAAAGGCTCTGCACCCCGTGCTAACTATTGAGCTTTTCTCAGGGACCATGTAGGGCAGCTCTGCCTGCTCTGAGGAAGCCCTGTGCCAGGGACTCTTCTAATGTTTTAATAGGCTAAGTGATGAACCTTAGTGCCCTCGTCCATTTTAATGTACAGATGCAGCCGGACTAAATCACCTGAGACATCTCAAACAGCCTAAAGGATTTAGACGCATCTCTTAATTTCCATTTAAAGCTGCTCCTCTTGATTTTTATTTTTTTAATTTTATTTTTTGGGGAGGTGTGCTGTTAGCAGTCTGACACAAAGCGAAGATGTGAAAAGAGAGGTTGTCATAACCTACAGTAGGAGCAGAACAGGAACATCCATTCATCCTGAGCACCCGTGCCTTATTTGCACTACTCTCAGAAGTTCAATACCTTAGAAAACTTCACACAAGCTGAATGCAGGTTTTGGAGGGCAGCCTCCAGGAGATACACAGCCACTGCTGAGATCTGCATCTGCATCCACACACGCAGGTATTGATCAGCAGAACAAGCTCCTCAATCTTTATTCGATAACTCCATAGTAACCCACAATGACACACTGTCTAGGGCTTCACTAGGACAAGTGGGAAGTTTTATTCTAGCACTACATTCTCTTTTTCAAGATAAGTTGATTTCAACAGAGAGCTCTACAGTGGGAGATCAGGACATGATTTTTTCCAGCTGGAAGACTTTTGCTGTATTGAATGTTCTTTCAATAACTATTAGTGGCTCCATTTTGAACAAATAACACCCTATTCCTCCTAATTTCACTTACTGAAATATATGTGCTTCTTCAGAAGCAATTCTTGAAATGGTTTCATACTGCATATCTGTAATACAAGGTAGCCATAGATGGTATGACATGTTTTCTGGAACATCATTCCCCATTAAATGTACAGCAAAGAAGACACAGATAGGGATACACAGGTCCAGGGTTTTTCAGGCACTACAAAAAACCACAAGGACATGCAGCCATTCTTCAGGGAGAAAACTGCCATGCCTTGCTGGGAAAAGCACCTTCTCATAAACGTCTCTATCAGGAGACTTTTATATCGGAAACTGCTCTTCAGGCCAGGTTGGTTTTTAAGTCAATCTGAAGGTTTTGTGGGTTGTTCTTCAAAATTACCTTGGCTTGCAATCAGTTTCTCATGTGTGTGCTCCCATGCAGGTTGGCAGCTGGTCCCTGGAGCTGCTGCGGGGATGGAAGTCCCCAAAACTGGTGTGAAGGAGATTGAGCTCCGCAGGTTGCCGGGAGAGTCAGTGGGAGAGAGGAGTTCTCAGGCGGGTGACTCAGAGCACCTAATCCCACTCTAGCAGTAATCCAGCACCGTCAATCTGTCTCTGTTGCCCAGAGAGACAGTCCCACCCTCCTCCCTCTCCATTATTAGCAGTGAGAAGACCCAGGCAGTTTTGACCAAGATCAGTTCTCTAATCAAGTCTGCTGTCTGTGAAAGCTTGTCTCTGCCTCTTGACTGCAGAGGTAGATGAGAGTCCCGAGGGCAAAGCTGAGTTTCTGTGAGTATTGTTCCCACTCAGTCGGTGATCCTTTTTATCCCCTGACATCCGCAAGCGCTGAAGGAGCAATGCTAACCAATTTGTTTGTTAAGCTTAAACTGCCAGAGTGTTTCCCAGCAGACTTGTTTGACGGGTCACTGGTGGGTCAGAAGTGCTTCAGTGGTGGGATGTCTCCTGTAGGAAATAGTTCTTGAAGCAATACTAGAATCATATTGGTACTTATGAGGACATAGTTCACGGCCCCTTGGTGGATCTGCTTTCTCATCTTCAATTCTTGAAAGACGTTTTTCCCAGTAATATTTCATTTTATTCCTACTCAATGCCAATAAACACTCCTATTACAGTATTTTAGTTGGTCTCTGCCACTTCTTTAGGCTTTGCTTCTGCTGGAAACTCACTGTTTCCAGGAGCTGAGTGGTCAATAGACTCACTTCTCTATTCCAAGAACTCTTTGCTAAAGAGCTGAGCTGCAGGAACTAAACTAAAAACCCTTCTTTATGAGGGCATTCTTGGTGTGCATGGGACTTGATGGATATGATTCTTCACCCTGCACCCCTGCAGCGTTAGGCCTTGCCTTCTGCTCACTGTTCATCAACCCCTGACTTTCATGTATCTCATCTCAAAACTAAGTGTTTGTAGGACTGGGGCTTAAAATAGATGAAATATAAAAAAGTAAGTTTTATAATGCAGCCTCAGAGTAAACTGAATGAGCTGCTCTGTCTGTGGCTTGTGTTTTTTAGAGACAAGTATTTGTTCTATTACTTATTGATGTTGCTAATTGCCATCTGAGGGTTTGAACAGCAGTGGGAGCAGGCTGCATTGCTGGATATGGAGCCCTTCCAGGATAAACGAGCTCTGAGAAGTAAAGAATTTGCTGTGGCAGCCCTGAAATATGTGCTGCATTTTATAAAGGCACGAAGAGCTTTGCATCTCCTTGCAGACAGGTGCTCAGTTATTCTATTTAAGAAGCCACAAAAAATAGTTACTTCATTTTAAAGTCCTCAGTTTGAAAATGCTGGCCCAAGAACTCAGGTTTGAGCCATGCTTGAAGAGAGGAAAAAAAAAATCCATTTAAAAACATTTTTTGAATGTCTTTGATTTTGGAAGACTTTCAAATTTGAACACTTTGTCTCAATGTTTCCTGAATCAAAGACAAAAGTCTTCTCCCTTTCTCATGCCCCCACACATCACACACACATACACATACACACACAAAGTGAGGATAAGGAGGAGGATATGAGGGACAGAGCTCTTAGTATTCTATCTGAACTAAATGTCCATTAAGGAAATAAATGTGCTCAAATAAAAAAAGAAAGAACCACAACATTGCATCCAGGTTAGGCATTTAATAGGTTATTTCTTTACATGTGCAGTATACATCTTTTTATATAGCTGATATCCTTGTATTGGAGCATGAACATTAACCTCCTACAATTCACCTTGGTTTGCAAACTGTAAGAATCAATTCACCTAAGATGGATGTTCACATCTAGTTAGCTTTCTGCATTATCTCAGCTGGAGAGGTCACTAAAAATAGTTGTATAGCACTTTAAATTTTCAACAGGGAGACTTTATTATCGTTTAGATCCATCATCGTTACTTTACCTACATGGTTCTTTCAGCTGAAATAATGCACAGAGCTGGTAGTGGCTAAGTGTTTTTAGAGTTCATGCACTGATGATCAGGACAGCTTGGACAATATCTGAATTGCTGGCAACAGCAAACTGAGCAAACTGCATGGGCAGTGTAACAGTGGTTCAGTAAATCCCCATTGCTTCAACTATTTCATTAAAAATGCCCTTTTTTTCCTGCTCTCTTACACCACAGAAGCAGGACTGAGCTGCTACCATGCACTACCCTGATCCTGCAAACCGGTACCTTCATGAGTAGCAGTCCTCAGCCTTCCCCCTGCTCCCACTAAAGTCAATGGGGTATTTGTGCCAAGAAGCATTGAGGGGCTATGGGGTCACATTCGCATTGTACAAGACAAGGTGAGAGAAGAAAAGCTGTTCTTAGCAGTGCTACAGCAAGATTTTCATTCGTTACCTCTATTATTTTTAACAGTTTCCAGTGCTTTGTGAGGAATAAGTCACCTTGACGAGGATCTCATGGCCTTCCAGGCATTAGAACTTGCTGTTCACATGTCTCCTCTATATGTCACTGTACATATATAGGTATGCATTTTGGCTGTTCGGGTTTGTTTGTGTTACCAGATGACTCAGTCATTACGAAGTTTCTAAGTTTCACCTTCCAAGTACACAGGGGTGAGAGCACAGTGCTTTGGCACTGTGCCTTGGCCCAGCCGCTCACGCTGGTATTGCTCATCTTGTTTGCACTTATTGCATATATTTATTTACGCAATGGAGGCAAGGCTCAGAGAAGATGTGAAATGCCTGGGAGCACCAGGAATATATCAGGAGGCACAAAGGGCATCAAAGCAGACTGACTCCTCCATTATATTGCGATGTATGTGTACTTAATGAAATACTTCTTTTAGTTCTTCAGTAGAATGGTAGTAACTATTTGCTGCATAAATAAACACTCTTTTCTTCGTCACTAAATGCTGAGTTCTACATTGCATCTCACTGCTAACTCATGCCAGATCCAAACACATCTTAAGATTAGCAGACAGGTTCCTGTTGACTTCAGCGACCATTAGATTGGGTTCTGCTACGATGACACAAAACTGCATTTTTCAGAAGGACATTAAAACCGCACAGTGGAGGCTAAGTGAAATCTTTCCACCCTTGCAGTTCTGCATTCTAACTCCACAAGAGGCTGTGCTGCCAGACATTAAGAAAATCCAGAGAGTATCTCACTGCCTTTGAGCTTGGTGAAATGGGATACAGCTTTCCTACTGGCGGTAGAAGGAAACTGTCTTGTGATGGGTATCAAAACAGATAGGACTTTAGCCATGTCAAAAGGAAAGATGTTGATCATATTTCTCAGTCTGAGTGGTATGTCAAATGAAAGTTACCTGTCAAGCAGAAGTTTGGGAATATGTTGTGATTTAGCTTCAGGCAGTAACTAAGCACCACAGAGCCATTCACTCAGTCCTCCTGACCAGGACAGGAAAGGGACTCAGAAGAGTAAAAGTGAGAAAACTCATTGGTTGAGATAAAGACAATTTAAAAGGTAAAGCAAAAACCACACACCAAGCAAAGCAAGACAAGGAATTCACTACTTCCCATCAGAATGAAGGTGTTCAGCCATCTCTGGGAAAGCAGGGCTTCATCACATGAATGTCCCCAGTTCCTACTTCTCTTCCCAGGTTTGTACGGTGAGCATAACACCATATGGTATGGAATACCCCTTTGGGATCATTTGTCCTGGCTGTGTCCCCTCCTAACTTCTTGTGGACCCCTAGCCTGCTCACTGGTGAGGTGATATGAGAAGCAGAAAAGGCCTTGGCTCTGTATAAGCGCTGCTCAGCAGTAATGAAAGTAGCCCTGAATTATCAATACTGTTTCCAGTGCAAATTCAAACCATAGCCCTGTAGTACCTACTATGAAGAAAATCAACTCAACCTCAGCCAAAACCAGCACAGAATATTTTCAACTGCCAGCATCTTCTTGAATGATGAAAGAAGTACACACCTGAGGGTGGTTTGTGGCCATATTCCTGTCTTTCATTTCTGCCTCAAAGAAGATTCAGGAACTGGTCTTAGAAAAAATTGTTACCTGAATTTTTTTGTCTTGCAAATGTTTGCTCACAAGGAGAGTCCTTCAATGGGTGCTGTTCATACAAGTCAGGACCAATTATAGCCAGCTGGCATCTCCTAACACTGCAGGATGAAAGCTCCAGGTTCCAAGGAAGCTGATGGGTCTTTAAGTCAGGGATACACTAGTTTAACAAATCTCTTAGTAAAAGTCAGAAAATGCAGAAGTCTATAAACTGGGGGCTATATTGACATGATGGGTTGAACGTGGCTTTTACGCCCAACAAGGATGAAGCACACAGATGGCCTAGCATTACATACTTTCACATTTGGCTGTGTCCCTGCTGCAGCCCCAGTTTACAGCCTCCCAGGCTCAAACTGTGTCTCAGTGGCCTGCTATCCACCCCAGATTTCTGTGCCATATCTTGAAGGAACATTACCACATTAATTGCCAGCAAAGTGGCTTTGTAGAGCATGGGACTGCAAACACCTTGGTCTATGTTGAGTGCAGAGATTATTGAAACCTTGAAGGTGCTCTTAGTGGACAGAGGATGGTGAGCAAGAAGTAGAGGAGCCATAGCCTGGTGTACAGACCCTGATGGGCACATTCAGATTTATTTGCGAACTCTTTTTCACCTCTGTAATCCCCTTGGAGTGTGTGCAGGGAAAAAGGTTGGCACCAACCTCCACATCTGTGCAGCTAACTTCAGATCCCAAGGCCAAGCATTCCATTTCTCCAGTAGCATGAGTACATTGTCTGGCACTATCTCTGTGGCAAAAGGGTAAATTCAGGCTGAGGAGAGGAGACTTTGCTGGAGCACACAAAAAGCAGCCAGCAGGGACTGTCCCTTTGCCTTTTGGGAAGGGGCAGCAGCCTGGATTAGGGTTAAACGGATTTGTGCTTGCAGGACCCTGGGCCTCTAATTGGGGTTTGCTGGGGTTTTTTTAATTCCTGTAATCCTGGATGATTTGGAGCAGATGCTTCGAGATTACTGCCAGGCCCAAAGGTGACTGCAGCAGAAAACAGCCCATGCCTGGCTGGCAGCAGTGCAGTGGGCTGCGGGTGTTGCTGTGCTCAGGGGGCTTCTCTTGTTCCCCCCCCCTCAGATGGACCACAGCACAAGTGGGGATTGACTGGAGCTGGGTTTTGGCCCTGTGTCAGGATTTGGGATGACTTGAAGTTGCCTTTGCCCTCCCAGAAGCCTGCAGCTGCAAGGGAATGGAGCCTGTTTGCCGG
>JAVHNF010072413.1:6625-26099 GCA_034783455.1 Micropsitta finschii
CGTGTGCTCTGGGACCTGAAGCCTGCAGTCAATCACTCCCTAGCTGATCACTTATTTCCACTCCAGCCCTTTGCCTCACTCCACTTCCATGTAAGAAAGACCATCCTACGAACTTCACCTGCAATCCCATAGCAGAAATGAAGAAACACCAAACGGAAGAGGAGCTTTTTAGAGCGTTGCTTTGCAAAGCTTCTCCACATTAAGTGCCCTTTTTCCCCATGACCTCAAAAGCAGAACCCGAACATGCTCTTGACCTTGCGGCATTGACTGAGTTTGAAGCTGCTTTGGGGAAGGGTTTCTTAAACTCTATCAGCAGCACAGATGGACACAAGATGGGATGAAATGCTGCAGAGGCAAAGCTGCAAAACCAAATCCCACCCTCCCATTCCCAGACTCTCCTCAAGGATCTGTTACTAAGTCAGATGAAACTTTCAACCATACTGGCTGGTGGGTCACCAGGTCTCAGCAGAGACATGTCACACATGTTTAGTACAGGAAATGGAGCACTGGGCAGCTTCTGCAATAGCACAGCTATCTTGATTATACTGACAAGGGACAATCGCCAAAAGCCAAAATCTTCATCCCTAGTTCCTGGAGAAAGCTCTTGTCTATCAAACCCAACATGCAATGAGAAGTTTCTCCAGCCACAAGCCTGCATCAGAAGACATGGACATAGAAACATCTACTGCCCCCAGGTCAAAAGGAACAACAACCTCTGAAGAAACCACAGCCTTTTGGAGAAGCTGAGCAACTGGAGGTAGAAGAGAAGAAAAAAAGGATATTCCTATGCTTTCACTGGATGAGAACCACTGTAGTTAATTCTGGGTAGCACAAGGTGCGTGCTGCTCCACATGGGCCAAGTGCAGCAGCAGGCAGGCAGAGCCCTTCTTGCTGTTACAGCATCTACATGGGGCAGAGTACCTTCACAGAAGGGGAAGAGCACTAATACCCCCTCCAGCCCATCTCAAGCTGTGAGGAGGTTCTCCTCCTGGGAGGATGTCACGGTGCCCAGCACACTCCCAAGCTGGGAGAGCCCACAAACTGAGCAGTGTTGTTCTTTCTCCAGCTGGGATACCTACACACCAAAGCTCAGCTTTAGCCTTCAGCAGGGCTGTGCAAACTTGAGGATGGACACATTGCCAAGAGGAGCTGCCCCAGAGGAAGAGAGGCCATGCAGGAGCTCCAGCCAGGCAGCTACTTAACCCTTTCCATCACCAGCTGAAAGAACAGCTACCACCATCAGCACAGGCTCCATGCAGACACAAGCTCTTGGTGTAAGCTTGTGCTACAAAGGATCAGCTTTTGTAGCACTCCTCACCAGACACTTGCAGAAAAATCATTGTGCCACCCCAAGCACCACTGTATCCTCAGCTTGACTGGAGTCTGGAAGGCAGCAGTGAGTTATTAGCTGCATAGAAGATGCCTGCAGGGAGCAGAAACAGCAAAGGAGAACAGATATGACAGGGTTTTGGCACTGGGTCACAGTGCTGATGTAGTCTAACTGTTTTGTGACAACAAAATGGTGCATTTCCAGCTGTATTGTGTTATCAGGGAGGAAGTGCTGGGCTGGAGCAAGTATAAAGAAATCTAAGGGTGGCCACTGGGGAAAGACTTCCTTGCAGATGGCAAATTCATGGCCTTAAGCAGTGGTCACCTGGCCTGTCTCAGCTGCAGGCAAGCAGACAATGAGTTACCCTTGGCCAGAACACCCCTCTTGTTCATTTCTCACCAGAAACCACCCCACAGCACCCTCTCCCAACATGCTGATGTAAGGATGCACCCCCGCTCTGCTCAGAAGTGACACCAGCTAACTTCGATCTCCACTGAAGCCCTAGATAACAGCCACCACTCATGCTGTGTAGGAGAAAGGCACTGCTCAGCTCACATCCCCAGTCAGCACCAGCTGCTTTGCTACAAGGAGATAAGGAGGATATAAAGGATGCTAGAGACCTGTACTCAGGAAGGGAGCCCACCTCACTCTTCCTGACACAATACATTCAAACCTCTAACGAGATCTTTGCCCACAGAACCTGTACCTCGATAGAGGAAGTAGTTCATACACATCTCTCCTGACAAGGAGAACAGGAGATTGAAGAGTGATGTTTGCCAGCAACGGCAGTTCAGTTGCACAGCTAGAAATAGATCCTCAGCTTTCCCAGAGACACACATGAAACTTCCTACAACACATCAAATCCAGGTTAAACATGCAGATGAGCATCAATAAGAGAATCTCCTTCCCCATCACATTCCCTTCCCAAAACTTCAGCTGATCAGGTCACACCATTTGAGAAGCACTTGGAGACCATGCATTTCTAAAAGCAAGGGAAGAAACACAGCCCTGCTCACGTCACAAGTGACAAACCTTTGCAAAGCGATTCGCTTCCCTCCCCTCCTACTCACTCGGGTTTCAGAAAACATTTTGCTCGAGAGCAGCTCTGTAAGGAGGTTATATAAGAAGCGGTGTGTACCACGAGGCTGGCTAGTTTTAGCCCAGCTACTTAGATCATAGCTGGGGTTTATTTTCTAGCTAGCTGGCAGACTCATGTCCAGTGATGACTCTGCTGGCAGAGGATGCTCCCGGCCATGTCACTTCCCAGCTGGAAGAGGCAACACCACAGCACTCCAGTGTTTTTGTCTACTCAGTTATGAGCTCCTCTATGGTATCTGTCCAATTCCAGCTCCCAAACAGGAAGGAAAGTGGGCAGTGCTTAAAGATTCTTACTTTTGCACAGATCACAGTTATGTTTAACATGTTCCATATGCATAGCAGCCAAAAAGCCATTTGCAGCAGCGCTGGGCCCCCCAGGGGCCAATCTGGGCACAAAGAACCGTTGCTAAAAGTTGAGTGAGGTCATAGGTCTGGCAAATGTAATGGCAACAAATTAAACTACTTTTTTAAGAACTTGGCTTCAAGCTGCCTCTGCGATCCAAAACAAAACCCTTAACTCTTTGCAGCCTCCCTGTGCACTCACCACAAGCAGCTTTCAAGGTAGGGTATATCCTCACACGGCATAGAAATCACATCAGCCCAAGTACAATGTGCTGCTCCTCCTTGCTTGGCTGTGCCACTGCTCCCCAAGTTAACAGCTTCATAAATCAGTTGCTGCAGATGTTCAAGTCAAGAGAAAAGATGAGTGTAGAAACAGAAGTGGATTTAATTCACTCTGGAGGCTACTCTGTCCTCAGCGCTCAAAACCCATGGCGCTTAGGGACAAGACATGCAGTAGGATTTGGGCTTCTCAGATGTTTTTTGAGGTTACTGCTCAATGTTTAAGCAGGATTGTATGTTAAATGTTTTCTTTCCAACACCTTGCCTGTCTCTCAACCATTAGACACCCTTTAGAAGTGCTGGTGCATTTTAAGACCTGGTATCATACTCCAGGTAGGAGGGCTGTAAAGAGGGGAAATGAAGAGAGCAAGTTGCCGAGATTTGAGCCAAGGAAATGATTGAGCTGGAGAGTACCCTTTAGATTACCTTCCCTGCCACATACAGAGCCTCATACAGAGGCTGTTAGATGGAAAGGGGTGAATTGTTTTGTTTGTGCTGAAGCTTTTGCTTTACCTACTGAACTGTCTTCCACCTCAACCCACGAGTTTTCTCACTTTTACCCTTCTGATTGTTTCCCTCATCCCACCAGGGGTGTTAAGTGAGTGGCTGTGTGGGACTGAGCTGGGCCTAAACCACAACACCCTGCATCCCACTGGCTTTTGCTTCAGCACCTGAGTGTCTCATCTGGTTTAGAAGCACAATTGAATCTTTCAAGTGGATTCTGTCAGAACACCTGAAAAGAAACATTACCGATATTGAATGTGCCCAAGTGACTTGTATTGCCATTCTCCCTAGAACACTATATATAACCTCCTTCTGCGGTCTCCAAGACATTAGAAACTACACACTTAAAGGAAGCAAACGCTATTTTTAAAGCTTCAAAACTGATGAATGCTGCAATAGCTTGTATTTTCTTCTCCCCCTCATGCCCCCAGCCCAAAGACCAATACATGGCATTGAGGATCAAGTTTGTCAATTAGGCTCCCGCAACTCACTTTTGCAACTGCCTCAGCAGCAGCAGATCAGGGCAGGAACAGCCTTCTCCTAGCAGCAAATTGGCTGCACGTACCTTTGAGTCCCCTCCTCCCCACCCATCCACATTACTACATAAGCTCATTTCAATGAAAATGATGTCAGTCTCTCAGCTGAAAGCCACTGAAAGCTTATGGCAAGAGCACGGAAGAACATCACTGAATTGATTCCATTAGTGTAATCTGAGAGAAAATAATGATTTAGCAGACTCGGAGCTTGGAAACAGAAAACAAACAGTCTGTGGCAGAGCAGAGAGAAACTCAGATTTACAATCAACCCAATAAGCATAGAAATGAGAAAGCTCTCAGCCTCCCACAAATGAAAGAGTGAAATATGTGATAATGCCAACAAGGGGTTATTAGAGATGTAGAAAGTACCAGGAGGGAAAGCAACCAGAAGCTTCCTGAGGATGAAACTGCTTCACCCAGATGGGATGAGGAGTATTAACACTATCATGACACTGTACCAGCAGACACAGCCTGAAACAGAAACAGGTGCACAAAAACCAAAACCAGAAACAAACACATGGCCGGGCTTTAAGATCTGCTAAGCCCCATGCGAAATAAGGAGAGCAGCCAGTCTTTAGGCAAGAATCCAGAATGCCCACAGCACATCTGGAGAGGGGCCTTGGAAGGCATGGAATACTGGCAGATGGTTGTGACACAAGGGACCACCAAGGGTGGGGCTTGAGGCAGCTTCCCTGTTTGAAGAGGTCAGACAGTGGTGAGGAGGGTTTCATTAACCCCGACGTGCTCAAGTGCCCACTGCTTATTTCTCCAGGAATGTGGGTAATAGTTTATTGCAAGAAAGGAGACCTCCAGTATGTGCTGACCGAAGAGCTGCTGGATCTCCCAGAAGTCCAAATTCTTGTGCAGCTACATATTGAACACCTGCTAAAGCCCTGAAAAAGCCAGGGGGAGTGATGAGGGGTGTAGGGCGAGAGCGTAGGTGTGAGTGATGAGCTACCCAACTGTGAAAACATCTGCAAAATGACCAAAAATTAAAGGCAGTCCAGTGCGAGAAAAGGCAAGTTCCACAACAGAGCAAATGTTCTGCTATTTGCTTGCCTTCTCTCTCCCACCCTTAATTTAAGAAGCAGATGAAGACATGAAGACAAAGCAAAATCTGCTTTAAATCCACCCTGCACCTGACCCACCAGGGACTCTTTTCCAGCCTCAAGCAATAGTTTTTCACACATTGCACAAGAGAGCAGGTTAAATCCCACCACTGGATTTCAGTGCCTCTGCACAAATACCATCCAGGGGCTGCTCCTTGCCAGATTTTGCAGGCATGTCCTGGGACTCAGGTGACACAGACCCTTCTCCCAGTGCTGGCTGCACTGGGACCTCACCTGCTCTCTATGTTCTGAGAAGAGAGAACTCCCACTGCCCAAAATATCCTGGGAGCTCTTTGCCTGTCACCTATGGCCAGCACACACCTCAGCAACCAGCTTAATACAGCCTGTGCCAGACATCTAGCAACTCTAAGATGCTTAAACATGTCAAAACTACCTCAGCAGCACCAAAGGCAGGAGACATGCAACCTTCCTAGTTAGTACTCAGACCACACGCTGGCTGCTGCATCTCTAGAAAACACAGGAGATGACAACTGTTATCCACACTTACGAATAAAATATTACTTTTATTTTAGGAAAGTAACAAAGCTTATTTACAATCACTGTACATTTAAATTGAAAAATAGATTGCGCTCCAAGTTGTTAAAGCAAGTCACACACAGTCTGTCAGGAAACGAGCAACCTCAAACCTCCCAATGCCTTCAGCTCCCGTCTTCTCTCAGGAAATCAGCTCATTTTGTTCTGAATGATTTTCTGCTGATTCTCAAGGCATTCCTTCAGCTTGTCTTCAGTGAGTGTCAGCCTCTGCTCCAGGATGGAAACAGTCTGCAAAACAACATGAAAGCTGCTGTTGACCTGCTCACAAAGACAAGCTGTGTACTGTACTCTCAGTGCATAGCAAAATACTAAATTCACACTCCTGAAATACCTCCTCAAAATACTCCTATAACTCCAGTATTGGCATTTTAGCAGGGCAGAGCCCCACACAACTTGAGTGGAGCAACAGAAGCTGGTGGGCATGAAGCTCTCCAGTACACACCATCAAGCACCCATCACAACACTTGGTGCTTTCAAACCGAGCTCTGCATTTGCTCTCAGGAACAGGTTCATGAGCCACCAGCCAGCCACCAGACACACTTCTGCTAATGACAGACACAGGTTTTTCAACAGCTGTGTCCAGTTTCAGCTTTGATTTTCCCTCCCTGCTTCCAACTTTTTCCTCCCTTCCCTGTATCCCATTGGTTTGCTGCAATTAAAACATGCAAAACTTGCTGGACAAGCACAATGAAAAGCAAGAAAACCCTCCCAGCCCAGCATAAGGCAGCGCAACACGCAGTGGAAGTGAACTTGAAACCCAAAGTGGCAATATCCACCGCAATATAGAGCCAAAATACTTCTGTGTAATCCATTTACCCCACAAAGGATTGTTATATCTTTCTCCGCGCTGAAGTCATCATGTACAGGATGCACAGGAAGAACATTTAAACCACGTGGCAATAAAAGCTTCTGCTGAAAACCTTTTATTGATCACTCTCAGACAAGGGACTTGCTTATGCAAAACCGCTTTCAGCTTCCAGAGACAGAAGAAAGCCTGATAATAGGCAGTGGTGATTTAATGCTTTATTATCCATAAACTTATCAGCAACAATCAATAGCTTCACATTTTGAGCATTTTTAGTGCATAACATCCTCTGTTAAAAACAAAGGATGTTCAGAATCTTGGACTTTTATAAAGTAATTCAAATAAACTTGGACAACTGCTGTTTGTATAGAAGTTATACATAGAAAGCCTTTTAATAGCGCATTTCGTAAGCACATCTCTAAGTGCCTGAAAAAAGAAAGCAGGTCTCATTATCCCCGTTTTACAGCTGGGGAAACAAAAGCACAAAGAGAGGAAATAGCTTGGCTAAGGCCACTTGAGACTAGGAAAAGTCTCCTGTAAAATGATTTCGGGAATGAGATGAATGGAGGGGAGGAAGAGAGAACAGATATAGTAAAACCAACATGAAGCGCTATGGCAAAGCCATCTCGCAAGACTGCGTATCAACAAAGCCAGACAGGGCCGTGCATCACAGCATTTACCATAATGCAGCCTTTGCTTTCCTCCCCATAGTTCAAAGCTTATTCCTGCCACGTACACACTGCTGACCTGTGACAAGGCAGAATGGTTAACTCCTGCTGCCTAATGCTGCATTGCTGCAGTTGGAGAAAACTTCAACTGAAAGAAAAGCCTTGCGTGGCTTAAATATTCCCATGGGCTACAGCATTAGCTTAATTAAAGTTTTTTCCTCTATTGCCACCCCTTTGAGGCACAAGAACTTCAGTACACAGAGAACCAGAAGAAAAGTGAAGCAAGGAAGTAACACCCCAGGTGCTCCAAAGCCAGCAGGATTCCTCCCGTCTATTCAAAGGAGAGAGGATTTCATCCTTTTCATACCCAGCATCACTATTGCTTGGCAGCTGTCTTACAGAAGTCAAGAGCAAAGCTACTCAGGGCAGAACACAGCAGGGTGGATGTCTACCAAGGGTTTACAGCAAAGATCTTATCCTGGAAGCAACAAGGCAGAGAATGAGAAGCAGTAGGAATCCTGGCTTCTCCATTTAAAAAAAGAACTAGTAACTCAACACTGAGTTAAAAGGGGTGGGGGTGAAGCACTACATCAGATATCCTTTAGGAAGATAATCAACTGAATTAATGTCCTGGTCACACTGCCCCTGATAGAAGCAAAGCCCCAGATTACTTGTGGTTCCTATATCTCATGATTTACAGTCATCAAAATCCTGTCAATACGAGTTAAGAGCTGTTACATGCAGCACCATGAGACTAAACGCAAGTAAAGCAGATCTCAAAGTGCTGGATTTGTGAAAAAGCTGCAAGGAAAATGTTTATTGGAATGGAAACTGCATGTAAGTATATGCAAAAATCTTGTCATGAGTAGTTTTTGGAAACTAAAAGTGGAAAAGTAGCAGTCAGAAATGAAATCCAGCAAGTCCAAAGTAGGAACCAATGACTACAGCCCATTCAGACTTGAATATATGATGCCCAAATACGCAGGGCATCTGACATCCTATGAAGGTAAAGGAAAGCATAAATACTGCCCACGTGCTATTAGCGCCATACTGTAACTTAAAAGACAAGCTTCTTTCTTAGCAGCTGACAGTTTTACAGTATTTCCATGTTGCTACTTATAAAGCAAGTCCTTGTGGGTAAGGCAAATTAAACTGCACCCATTCAACTCCTGCATGTTTTTGCTTTTCAGAAGGTAACAAACCAACAATTGCACCAAGGAGGAAACTACTGTTAACCAGTTTCAGTGAGGATTTACTGGAGCCAGGTTCATGCTCCAGCCCCTTTTCTGCGGCAGGACTTGGGCTTCCTGTATCAGGAGCGCAGTACATGTCTCTATTACGCATCAGGGAGTAAATGCTAGATAATTTATTAAAGCCCTGGCTCAAACTGGCAGCAGGATAACAGCTTAGGCTTAAACAAGGAGAAAGATCAACCTTTTTTTTAATAATTAAGGAGTATTTCTGACACTACACTAACACGCTCAGCATTACTATGGACACCAGAACACAAAACGCCATTTTTCACACTAAGAAAACTTGCTCAAATCACTTCTACCAGCTCTTCCTGCAACATTTGTCTTCATCTTTGCAGACTTACCCTAGAAAAAAACCTGCTTTTCTTTTTGGAAACATTATCAAAAAGGATGTAGAAAATAAGTTGCTTCCTATTTACTTTTTAAGTTCTGGGGAATTTTCAGCTCCACCCTCCCCCAGAACACCTGAGGTAGCCAGTACTCACACTTGCTTACACGATGACAAGCCCCCTACCCTATTCCTCTGTGTTATTTTAACTCCTTCAAACCAAATAATAATGACTTGTGAAGCTGTTTCAAGATGCTTTCACCAGTATCTTTTTTCTTAAAACCTATTAAACCTTTCCCTGTAGCAGAGACAGTTTAAGCACCACCAGCCCCAGGGCCAATCCTTCTGCAGCAGCCCTGGAGGGACAATCAAGTCCTGCCTCTCTTGAGGACTACAGATAAGGGGAACCAGTTCTACCACTGATAAACGAAACCTGAAGAGCAGAGACCAGAACAAACAAGCAGAGGCCATCAGCAACCATCTGGAGCAGTGGCAGGAGTCCCTGCCAGAAGAGAGATCTCCACCTGGGCAGATGGCTGCTCGTTATTTAACTTCAGCAGTACTTGACCTGGTGGTTGGGGCAAAGCAGGCATGCTTTGGATGGCTGCTCTGCAAGCAGCAAGGTGCAGCTCCTGCCCTGCCAGCAGCGCACAGGTTTTTCAGTACGCCGCTCACGCTGGTTACACCGAGTTAGCACACGGAATAGCACGGGGGTCGTAACGCTGCTCCAGGGGATCACCAGGAATTGTGGGACCCCAAAAAATCCCCACATATTGATACAACAGTTACTCAGATGAGGTTAACAACAGCTTGGCTGATCCTACAAGGAATACGATCCCACACACTGACTGCAAATGTGCTCCAAAGTATTACACTCGCATTTCTATTCCTGTCATCATTTCATAACAGAAAATCCCTCTCTCCATTGATCGCGGAGGTCGAAGCAGGTCCCAGATTTACTTCAATAAAAGGATTCTTAAAAGTTTGCTCTGCCAGTTTTTCTAAGCGTATGCTAGAAGAGGTTTTTGCAGAACTCTAACATATCAAATAGCCCACGAAAAAACATTACTTCTGCCTCTTCAGGTTTTTCTTCTCTGTTTGACATGTTAGTTTACAAAAGCATCGATTTCTTTTCAATTTATCAGAAAATGCAGAAGTTTGTAACTTTCTCTGCACTCAGTTTCCTCACTCCACTGTGCTGGTAACAAGGAGAGACTGAGGGATGCCTTTTATGAGGTTCAATGAAGCAGCCCATGGACCTGCAGAATGACACTTGTGGAGTCTGACCTGGAGTTGAGGCTTAAGAGCTCTGCCCTCTGTAATGAGCAAGGCCAGCACTGGTTTGTTTTCAAGGATCTAGATGCCCTGCTGTAACTTCTTATGTTTTTCCCGCAAAATGGCCATTTCAGAGCCAATTTTAGTCCCGAACATGGCTAAGTAGTACAGCAAGTAAACTGCATCATAAAAATGCTGCCTGAGCATCCAGTGGTCCCTCCTTGGGAAGTACTAATGAGTGAGTTCAGAGGTACCTATATACCTCTGGGGCACAAATCCATGACACCTGGACCACTGACTGCTGCAATAGTTCCGCCTGTTGGCACCATGCTGGAAAGGAGATCTTCCAGTCTGGAAGGGTTGGCACCTTCAAGAAAGGAGTACAGCTGCCAACCTTAAAGCGAATAATATTGACAAGTGGCTGCAGTTATTGTACGCTGATCGTAAAATGATACCTCCAGCACCCACTAAATACAGTCCCAAGCATATATGCAGAACTATGTGGAGACAAGAATTATCAAGTATCCAGATAAATTAAGCTTGGAAGCCTGTTCTCTAAACTAACACAAATGTAATAAACTGCCACAGGAAGGCTCCGCACCAGGGTACCCCTGCCTACCTTTTACAAAAAAACCCAGTAATGAACTCCTTCCACCAACAACAGTTTAAATACCAAACTTCAGCTGCAAGCTTGAAAGGCTCATGGGAGAACTTGTGCAGCAGAAGTCACTTTGAGGTTCAAGTATGAACCTGCCTGGTAAGAAGCAGCCTTGCCTCCTATCATACAAGTTTTGCTGGGACTTGCCCCTTCAGTCTCAGCAGCTACATCTGGTGGCACTTAAAGTAGACTCCTGCTATCACTAAGCTTAAAGAAAGCCAGGCTGCCCTCTGCATATGCAAGTTATATAACACAGTTTTGAGATGGGACCCAAACCAGCTACCACCATTCTGCATGCTCTGACACATTTCCAGCTAAAGCTGGCCGTTCAGACTAATCAAGGAAGTCAGCCTCTTATCTAAGAGTACAACTAGGTATGAAACCTCCACAGTTATCAACACTTCATGTAGCAAATGAATGTATGCAAGGCTCTTTGCACGCTGCGACCAGCTATACTCTAGTGGTCAAAGCCTTAATCTCAGACATCAAATGCACAATTAAGGTGGGTTTTGTTTCTGTTTTGTGGTTGGGGTTTTTGTGTTTTGTTGTTGTGTTTTCTTTTTCTGCTCAGACTAAACCAGGATCTGCTCCCCAGAGCCATTTTAAATAAGTTCTGTAGCTCCTCACCAGCTCTGAATGCAGACTTTAAGGCAAATTCCCAAAGCCCATCTGCATGGAGTATTTCACACCAGGCTAAGGATAGTGTATTGATTATTTCAGAATGAAGAAAGCTCATGTAGTGCTTTAGTCTTCCCCTCAATCTCTCTTTAATGGGACTTCACAAGTTTTCCTGGGCTTATTTCATAACATGCTTCAAATTCCACAGACTTTTATATTTGTTACCAGAAAACACTCAGCTCCAGTGTGGCTAGACAGGAATGTATTAGTCAGTGCAGCACTGTGGGTTAGGAAGTCCCATAAGCCTTCTCAACACAGTTTTGCACATTAACCCAATGTCACTGCTGGGCCATGTGGGTTAGGAATACAAGACAAAGCCTGCAGAAGTGCAAATGCCAGCACTAACCTGGCTTTATCAGGATCCTTACCCAGAGCTCCAGATCTGCTCAAGAAGTCTTGAGGCTAAACAACCTCTTTGTCAGTTCTTTTACAAGAGATCATTAACCCCACCAGCTTCCTCCAGCCAATGGTCAGACGTGTGCTACTCAATACTTGAAAAGTAAAGTATTTCTTACATTTAGCAGACCAAAGCACTACAAGAAAGAGGTGGGTTGTTGTAAAATTCAAAACCAGCATTGCTCAGCTAACCCTTCCCCATTATCACTGTGAGGGTGGTGAGACATTAGAACAGGTTGCCCAGAGAAGTTGTGGGTGCCCACTCCCTGGAAGTGTTCGAGGCCAGGCTGGATGGGGCTTTGGTATACTGCACAAGCCTACTCATGAAGCAAATACAGTACAGCAACAACACAGGTGAGCACTTGCAGTGCTCATTGTGTTTTTTACAGGTAGGAAAACCATACAAGAGTACTTGAAAAAACTAGTATCAGCCACTTTGCCAGACTAACCAGCATGGTCAATACCAGTATCACAGTGACCAAAGGGACTCTGAAGGACAGAAAAGGATGTTCTATTAAATCAGTCCTAACCACAAAGATAAGCCACAGGCTCTGCCAGTTTCTTCCGCGCAGTGTGGGGACGCAAGGCACACAAGCCATCTCTAACTGAGCCCTTCAATTTACAACCCTCTTACTAAAAATGTTTCATCACGCACTGCTGTTGCTTCAGTCTTGACAGCTGATCAGCCTAAGTTAAACTGATTGCACCCGCGTCAGATCCTGCAAGTTTCTGGAAGGGAATGGCTGCAAGCTGCAGCACAGGTACTGACAACTTCCTTGGTACACAGGTCCTAAACCTCTGGGGCTGGACCAACACAGACTTCAAGTTTCACCACACAGTACAAAAACACAGCAAGTTACGATGAACTACAACAAAACACCTAAGGACATACCATGTGAGCAGCTGCACAATATAGTGGTTAGAAACCCAAATGACTAGAGGTCTCCCCCAACCACAAAGACCTCCCATCTCCCTCCCTGCTACCTCTGAAAGGATGCAAATCCTCAGCTAAATTAACACAGCTCCTGATACCAAATTGCTGAATAACAATTGATATTAATAACCAAACTGTGGGAAGTGTTTAGTATTTCTCCCTATTGAAGGATAATGGGAGGTGAGGGTCCTGTGGGCCTCCAGGGAGACATCAGCACTTTTAAGAAGCCAAGACTTTACACTTTAGAGTATCCTGCTAATACAGCAATATCCCTAGGAGCACATTTAATTCAGGTGGTCTTAAACAGAAGAATAATGTATTTGCATTGAAACTTTGGAGATTTTGTAACAAGTATATTATATATCACTGCAGAAAAAACAAAGTAGCTCTAATGATATACAAAGGAGTGGCAACAACCATGATACTTCATTTGTTATGAGTGAGAGAGGAAAGCTACTGCACCTCCAAGAGATGGTTTTAACTCCAGAGAAGTAGCCTCTTTGTCCCTTAAAATTAAAATTTAAACCTCAGCTCGGCTGGTATTTCACATATTTTTCAGATGGGAACTTTTTAATTGTTTTGGTTTTCAAACCATTTCTTTCAGAATAAAAACTGCTGCAATTTTTCTCCTATGTGTTGGGTCCACCTGTAGCCAGTGAGTGTTTGAGTCTTGAGAGCAACACAGAAACCAAGACATCTGCACAAGATAGAGGTAGCAGCACTTATAACCCACCCCCTCTACCCCCCCATTTGCTTCTTGGCTTGTAACTACTTGAAGTCATAAAAGCATTTGTTTTACTAAACCAGTTACTTAATCTACATTCAGCACTTCTCAGAACAGAGGGGCCATGCTCATTTCCCAGCAACACAGACTCTGGAGACCGTGTCTCAAAGGAGTAACAGATTTCACTTTCCCATTTTCAGTATAAGCATTGCACACACAAACAGACCCAGTTTTAATTAAAAAACAACTCATTTGTGTCCAAGTCCTTTTTTTTATGCTAAAGAATTTAATTTAAAAAAAATTCTTATCTTCCCTCCCTCTGCAATCTTTTTTTGACTGAAATAATCCTTTAATCTCACATGAGCTGGATTGTCCTTCAGTTCAGGCTTGGATTATTTTACAGATTTATCAAGTCTTCTCCATTTCACTGCATTGTTTTCTCCCAGCTTCAATGGAAGATTACTTTGGGGAAGTATATAAAGCTGTTTCCTGTGGGTGGATTATCTTAGCTATTTATGAATTTTTATGTTAACCTGATTTTGAACTCTTTGTTTGGAGCAGACTTCTTCCTTCCCATATGAAACCAGCAGCTTTTGCCTCGGTGCCCGCTGCCCACCAGTGCTGCAGATTAACAAAGTGAACCTCATAGCTGCAGGTGTCTGTAGTGAGGGCAAGAGTATACATACAGACTCTTTGAAGGTGATCCTTGCAAATACAAGTTTTCCACTGCAGCCAAGATGGTTACTCACAGATGGCCTTTCAGAAGTGCAGTTCAGCTGCAAGTGCAGAAAATACATCTGAACCAAGCAAACTCAGTATCTGCTCCATTTCTGCTTCAGCCAAAACATATCTTTCTGTTCCAAAAAGTTATCCAAGAGAGAAAATCACCTTTCCTCCCCCCTCTTTTAAGCTCTAATTCTCAGCCCATCTCTTTACATAGGCACAGAGATACTGAGATCCAGCTTTCGATAAAGAATAAAAATAAACATTTTGTGCTTTCCTCCTTTTCACATTTCTGAAATGCCAGTGAAGAGCAGGAATTTTAAACACTGGGACACTGACAAGGTACTAAGCTGCAGAAAAGGGAGAAGCAAGCAAAGCATCTATAACATACATTTATTACTCATCTTCCTCATTCCTTTGCTTGATTTGAATTGCTTACTTTGCTACAAAGGGGCACCACGGTATCTTTAAGTAATCCAAACTACTGGAAACAATCTGCTTATGTCTGGGTCTCAGCCTCACTCCACTCACCCCACTCTTCCAGGCAGCAGAATTGTCAAACACGCGCTACCCTGCTGAAAAATGCAGTCAAACATTAACTTCTTTACTTGCATGTGAAGTATGGCCAAACACAAACCACATTTAGAAAAACATACGAAGCCCCTTGTCAGGTCATATTAGAGCACTTTGTTACAAGTAAAACAAAAGATGTCCTGAGAGTTCTGGTAGGAGGAAGAGAGGAAAGTTGCACTGAATCACAAACCAGTTTAAAGAAAGATGCCAAAATCTTAAGGAATAAAATCACAGCACAAAGTCAGCAGCATACAAATGAAGCTCTCTAAATCTGAGGGGGTCACATATGTTCACTGTAGCTGTTACTGCTAGATGTGGTATACAAGAGCTATTGGTTTCTTCTGATCCAGCTCTCTCTAATAAGAACTGAAGTACCTAACCGAAGGAGCAAGCCTGTTCAAGTGTATCCTGCTGTGCAGGGCATGATGCATCCACAGCCTCAGCGCTTCTACTTGCAATTGGTGTCTAGCAGGAAGAGACCTCTTAATGGAATAAAAACAATCCCGCTGTCTCTAAGTACATGACACCCCACTTCATCTGGAAATCTATTGTCAATCTATTGTCACTGTACTGAGGGAAGGTACTGATAATTGGTGAGCAGCAGACAATGTAGTTCAAGCGCACAGCTCAGAACAAAGCTCTGCACTGGCAAGAGATGACAGCCTTCAGCTGATGTTTTACTAGTACCTCTTTCAGCAGAAATTGAAAGTATTTGCTCTCCTTCCCACTTTCACATGACACCAGGTTTAGCATGATAAACCTTGAAATGATAGCTATGGAAAAAAGTTAGGAAAATAAATTAAATTTATATTTTTCTAATTTCCAAAAGCAGTTTATCACAACTGTAAGTTTACCCCACTGGTACATGACATCATGGTAAGTGCTGAAAACCACAGCACCACCAAAAAGCATACGTTCCACATCAGAAGTATTCCCAATCTCACACAAAGCTAACAAATTACAAATTCCTGAAAAACCACAGATGGCTATATCAATAAAGGCTTTCTCGACTCTCTCTTTTCCCTTCAACTGAATGGCCCTGCTTGTGAAATTAGCATTCTCTTTAGACAACCAATACTCGGGAATTACAAAGCAATGATTTATAAGAGGACCAGAAGTGCTTGTCAGCCCTTCTCCAAGAAAAAAATACTGACACTTGTTATGTGTTATTTATGAAATATATTTGTTCCATTTTGAAGCAGCAGTGGTGTTGTTCTTCCATAGGAATCAGCAGGCCCAGAAAACACACAACATTGGTTTGAGTCTGCCACATGCAGGGAGCAGGGTCCTATTGTGCTTTGGCAGAAATGGCTAGGAAAGAAAACCAACCCAACACCATCAGCCATTGCTTCCATTTCACTTGGATCTCTGTGTGCCATGGCTCCTTCCCAGTCAACATCTAATTGCATGAAAGAGGGGTAATAGTGGCTCTGCTGGAGCATCATTCCTTCTCTGTTATCGAAGATCAGCATTAGAAAAAACAAATCATAGAATCATAGAATAGTTAGGGTTGGAAAGGACCTTAAGATCATCTAGTTCCAACTCCCTGCCATGGGCAGGGACACCTCACACTAAATCATGTTGCCCAAGGCTCTGTCCAACTTGGCCTTGAACACTGCGAGGGATGAAGCATTCACCATTTCTTTGGGCAACCTATGCCAGGGCCTCACCACCCTCCAGAGTTACCTTCCATGTCTCTGCATTGCTACCTGCTTGCATCCCTCCTCCTTAGTCTAGGAATGAGAACTTCTTCCAGGCTCATTTGCTTAAGTTTGTTTGGTGTTGGTTTGTTTCACTGCTATATATCAAAACCTTGGCATGAAAATGAAGAATTATGAAACCATTTCAACAGTGTGTCAGGAACATCAATTTGTACAGATGCATTTAAATGGTGTTAATACAAAATACAACATACGAAGATTATAACCAATGGGAAATAAAGTACTTCAAGGACAGCAAAAAAAGAGGCAGAATAGCTACAAAAAAGGTAAAAGGCTGCTGAATGCAGTTACTCAAGGCAGCTTTTTGGATTTTTTACTATTTCAGGCCTATTTCCAATTTTATCCTATAACCTACTAATTTATTCCTCCCGCACTGATCTCAATTTCTGCTACGTTTAAAACAACATTTGGAATTTTCTACGGTTACACAATATCTTTGAGAGAGATGTTTGCATTGCTGACACCTAGTTTAAATCCCACACATACTGTTTACTGCAATATTTGCCTTCTCTAAACACCTATGAAGTTGAAAAGCAGCCATTACATATCCGTCATCAGAAGCATGGATCCGATTTATGCGATGAAAGATAACAATCATGTTCCAAACTTACTAAGAAGACGTAAAAACAGCAATAAAATATTTTGTGTACACACAGGGTTGCATTTTACTCACAAGCACGAGGGCCCAATGTAACACAAAAGATTTCCCCCACCCACCCTCCAGTGTTCAGTGTTTTAGAGATCAGAGGAAAAATCCTCTCTTGTACTTCTGCCAAATGAACTTAAATACCTTTTGGTTTTCACCCTACTCTATTTTAGGCTGTCTGTAGTACTGGAATGTTTTTTAATCCCTAAAGCAGCTCTACTTCAACTCCCTGATAGGCCATCCAACCCATAATTTTACACCTTTTGGCAAGTACTTCTTAAGAGCAAAGAGCTAACTTGGACCAATAATCAGTATGTTCAATACCAAGTGTTCAAGACCTGCTTCTTCCTCAGAAACACCACCCAAACTCACAGAAAAAACCTCCCACACAGATTTTTTCATTCTATGACAATGGTCTCAACTACAGGAGATCACCAATGTTTACTATCCCATGTTTTCTCCTTGCCTCTCACATATCCCTAAAACACACAATGAACTTCAGCCCCAGACAATAGTCAGAAATGGTAGTTCTTCACAGGAGCAATAAGCAGCTATATAAACACAAACCAGCTCTATCCCCACATTTTTATTAAGTAAACACCTACTGTGATGATCACCATTAACGGCTGGTACTGGAGGAAGAGCTGCGTGTTAATGCTTTAGCAAGTGATTAGTTGTTTGCTGGTTGTGGGTGAAAAGCATGTTTCAGAGATCAGACACAGAAGGGCCCAGACTTGTTGATGGGAGGAGAATACTGCAGAAATTGGATTGTGTAGGTGAATGTTGGGTGGGGGAAAAGGAGTGGGATCTGAACAGAGTTTGCCTATAGACTGCAGTATAATGGGGGAGGGAAGAGAGACAGATTATACACCAAAACAGAGTCCTACTGCCAACCGCTCCTTCAGGCATTACCTTAGACGAACCATGGCTAACAGCACAGAGAACCAGAGTTGGCTCAAGGAGTGCTCTGCAACACTGCAGCATAAAGGAGTTAGAGGAAGAGCTGGGCCTAAGCTGGAACTCAGGAAGATGCGAAGGAACTGATAAAAGCTGACAAGCAGATGAAGACAGATTTATCAAAAAGAATACTAAACATCAGAGGTTTTAAACTAGCCACACTTTTATTCTATGAAACTATTGCAAAATATTCCAAGTTCTTCCAGCCAGAGGTACTCTTTTCACTATAAAATAAAAGAACAAACCATACCTGAGTCAGAACATCCAGCTGTCCCACAATATGCTCCAAGGTATTTGCAAGACTGGTCTCCTCCTCCTGTTGCTCATGGTTCCTACCAGAATCCTGAGTTTTTGTTTTCTTAAGATGAATGCCACAGTCCATTTCTGATCGCTGGAAAAAGAAACAGACAATCTGCTATTGCGATGCAAACAACTGGAGAAGGATTTCTGTTTCATGGCAAGGAAACAGTAAAGCACAGCTCATGCTGGGACAGTCTATGCTATTAAAAACGGGCAAAGGAGAAAAGGAACTGTTCTTGCCACAGCTGGAAAAGGAAAAGCTGCTGCAGAACTGTCTGCCTTCCCCAGGTGGAAGGAGTTTTTTGTAGTTTTCTGTTTTGTTGGGTTTTTTTGTGTGTGTGTGCTTGTTTTTAAACCTTCATCAGGAAAGGCAAACTTTAGATAACAATCCTGAAGCAATACTGCAAGGTTCAAGTTTTATATGTATGTGCAAAGCGCTCTGGCATGCTCACGCGGTACACAGGCATAGACTGCACAGGAAAATGAAGACTTACTGGAGCCACATGGAAGCACTACATCCAAATTATAAGAATTAAGTAAGCCACCCTGAGAGGAGCACAATTATGTCACTCCAGCAGTAAAGTAAAAGCCTCTCTCCATGTTTGGTAGTTGTAAGAATGCAGGGATGCTGTACCATCATTCACCAGGGGCAAGCTGTTTCAATATGAATTAAAACAGGCAGTTTTGACTTAGTAATTTTAATTTTGTTTGTATCTTGAACTGGTTTTCCCTCCTCAATGAGGTTACTTTGAAGTTTCAATTTCAACTGGTTTAGTCATGCAAGCTTGAATATTTCATTCAGAATAAATTATGTTTCAAAAGCACAAACAGATCTCTACTAGAGAACATTCTTCTTTCCTTTTCTTTCAAAATGGCATCTTTCTTCTACAACAAACACTGTTTGCATTATTTATCTGCATTACCATCAGTAGAAGTAGTGCAGAGAAGTTTATCTAACAAGGTAGCCAACTGGTTAAGCAATTGCAGACTAAAGTTTCTCAATTTACACTAACAGACAAGATTTGAATCTAAAGCCAAGATCACAGCGCTCAAAACTCCATGGCCTGACACCTGGTGCCGCT
>JAVHNF010072416.1:0-11144 GCA_034783455.1 Micropsitta finschii
ACTAAAATTGCTTGATGACTGCAGATGGTATAAGAGCATTTTTTTTCTCCAGTAAAACCTCATTATTTTTTCTAAATTTTGATGCAATTGTTTCAAAATATTAAAAATTCTCAACCACCCAAAATATCCAGCTCTAAAATTTTCCAAAAAAAACTTCTAAAATTAAAATTTAATTTTAAAATTTATTTAAGCTGTGCAAAGAAATACCATCTTAAAGAAATGCACCACTCAGTGCTGGAATTGTTATTCCTTTTGCTTTTAGCTAGCTGAATACTCTGTATGACAAATTACTTCATAGGTCAACCTAAAACAAATTCAGAACTGCCAGAAAACTGAAAAATTGGTTATTCACATAGCAGTACTACAGGGTTAGTACTTCATCTATTGTTCTGCTTCGGCTGTGTAATAAAGACAGTTGAAAACTGATGCTGTTTCTTCTCAGAAGAGGTAGGATATAGCAATGCAGGTTTTTCCACAACATCCTCATGTTTGTTTTGGGTCATCAATACAAAGGAAATGGGGTCACCAGCACATGTCTATACCCACAGAGTTTTCTGAAGAGAAACAAGAGTGTTAGCTAACTCCACTTATGCTGCTATTGTTATTTTCTGTGTTATTTATACTTCACTGTACTGTGCCTACTGAATTCATTTCAGAAAAGCTACTAACAGTCTCCAATTTGCTGCAAGCTGAAAAGAAAGTTAATCTTTTAATGTTAGCCACTTTGAAAAACCAAAACTTTACTTGTCACCTTTTACCTAGGTGTGATTCTTCTATGTGGACAAGCAGAGTATATTTCTGCAGCAATTTAAATGAATTCTCATGGATATTTTTAAGTATAGAGAGGTATTTTGAATATATAGATACATCTTTAAGAACAGAGGCAAGAAACTGAGCCACCTGGTGTCTTAAATTATTAAAGGGAAGTGGAACTGGTTTATCATTGAAAACAATGCTGTCAGAAACTGTAACTGCTTCTTCCATGGGTCAGTCGCATTTTGTTTACTTCAATGCAGAACCATGTGCAGATGGTAGGAACTTTTCCAGGTAATTTAAAAAAAGTTAACATTCAATATGAATAGCATGAAGTAAGGTTGCTTGAACGGGTGTTCCCATCAATACATTAGGTCTACAGAAAAGCATTTGCATTGAACAATGTCAAGAGGCTTTGCTTACTGCAAATTCCAAAGTGGGTTTAGACACCTTGAAATTCCTTCCTTCTGTTTTGTCTCATCTTAAATGCAGGAATCACAGTGCATAAAACAGGTTTTCCAAGAGGACAGGAAGGCATGTAGGACCTGAGCCTGATCCATTTCTTAGTGAGATTAATGGGAGGCCTTTTATTAACATGACCTAAGACTGAGGGCAGTAATAAAGATAACCAGCTCACAATTCTAGTATGTTCACAACTCAAGCATGTTCTAGTAAAGCATGTTTTTAAAAGCCTTCCTTAAAGGTAGACATTGTTCTGCTATTGCCACTGCTACCTGAGACAAAATCGTGGCTGGTATCTCCAACCATTCGTAGAAGAGCACTACAAAAGTCAGAATGGTGAAACTGTTATTTCTTGTAGAAAATCAGCAGAGTTGTCTGCAAAAAGAATAATGACTTACAGTTGGATGGTTCAATACGGACATGATAATTTCATGCAAACTCTATAGGATTTGTTCAGGTGAGCTGAAGAGAGGAGATGAGATCCAAATAATTCCTAACTTTGCACTGACACAAAGCTTCACTGTGGGACCAGTTCTTACACTGGTACACAGTGAAGTACAAGACAGGGTCCCCTGAGTTACGTGGGATCACCCCAGATCCATAATCAGAACCAGGCAATCATACTCAAGAAAAGGCCCCATGCCATGATCCCCCTCTATATGAAATAAAAAATAATTGGAACAAGAACAAATCTGTCTCTGACTTGTTTTTATCTCCTCTGTCTAATATTCCTTCCCAATTTTGCAATGGAAGTATGTAGTAAATATTACACATTCTGATTTTACCTACTGTTATGATTCTTTGGTCACACCATTCAATGTAGTATAATATGACAGCATGTAATCTCCATGGCAGAATGCAATCAGATCAGCTAAAATTTAAGATCTTCCTAATTTTTATCTTAGTAGTTTGACAAAAGGAGAAGAAAATGAACTGTTCATGGGAAAACATAAGTGTTTGGGATACAGCATGTATATTTATTTATGTAATGGAATCTATGTACATATATAAACAAATTGGAGATAAATAAAGGGAAGAAAATACCGACAGGAAATAGAGCAAATGAGTTATAAAGTCTAAGAATAGGAAAAACAAATCATGTAAGTGAATGCAGTAAAAGCCTGTTTTATAAGCAGTTCTGACCTGTTTGAGGAGGAAATGTGAAAGCCTGCCAAAAGCGTATCATATCCATCTGTCCAGTTTAGAATATTAGTTAGGCTTTTACTTGGACAGTTCTCAGCCCAATAGTGTTAAGACTTACACTTATTAATAGCCTTGTTCCTAAACATAATACAAATCTGTCAACTCAACAAGATTGAACAATGTGTATGTAAGATGACATGTAACTAAGATGATGTGTAGGGCCAAACGTGTAGACATATCAAGGATTAAACAGAAAAACCGTAATATATAAGAACCATTATGTTGCTAGCCTCATTTTTTTAAGGAATAGCTTAAGCTCCTATTTTGATCTAGATTTCCATGACCTTAAGAGCATCATTAGGATGAAGATTTCATGATTTTATTCAGCACTGCAGCTGCATAAACTTCTCCAAGACTGGTGCTTTTACTTCTCTTCCATCCCACCTGCAGCAATGCCCGAGTTTTCAGACAAATGTGCACCAAATCAGATTTTGCTGCCTACTCTAATCAGGTAATCTTTGAATAAATATAAGTACTCTTTGAAGAAGGCTTACAACTTTCCCACAGCAAGTTGATTTCTCCAAACTCTTAGTTATGTGTTACTCTCTAATCTTTACCATCACTATCCTATTATACCTTAAGTTCTACTCTGCACAGTCTGAAGCCTGGTAAGTAGGACGTTCACACAGGGAGATGAACCAAACTCCGATCCAGCATCTGGATATTTTGAGTCAAAGAAAGACTACGCCAACTTAAAAAAATGCAAGTGATGTCCCCACAGGTGTAATTATGATCTTAATACAGCGTTTATAGTATCCTTTACTCCTCAGCATTTTCCTAGGGGCCAGCTTTAGTGTCTGGATGTCCTCATATCTGGTGAATGCATGATGAATGTTTTGGTTGTCCCATCAGATGTCTGTAGTTCTCCCTGGGCCCTTCATTGTGAAGAAAGGCATTTGGCACTTCCATGTACCAACATTATAGACAGGTTAGGGTATGGGACTGTGATAGTGAAGTTCATTTTTGGATCTCTAGTGCATCTGTGTCTCATCTCTATGTATATATCTGAATAAATACTCTTTTCCTGGCTCAGAGAGAGTTGTAAAGATAGATAAGCTGTTCAGATAAGAGTACAGTGAAGCTGTATAAATACTAAAAAAGATAAAATGTGTGGTTGGGTCATTTAGGGCCTTGCCAAGAGGCTATTGTGGTGAAAAAGCAGTATTTCCTGGCATTGGCTAATTTCTCGCTTAAGAAGCAAAACTGATTTTTCAGCCTCAGGAATCACAACTATAGTCTTCTGATATTAAATTGTTAACACTCAAACAAAGATCTTAGTTATTCTCCAAAATCTTTCTACCTATTAAGAACAATATAGGGGGCTTTTTATGACTGCAGTAAAACATACACATATGCTTTATTTAGGAGACTTTTGGTTTTCTTGGCAAGTATTGCATGTACAGAAATTTAGATACTTGTCCACTATTGCTGTGTGTTCAGCCTTTCTCACCAGTTTTCTAGCACATGATGTAAATAGTAGTATGTTAAACAGTTTTAACAAAAATCCTTTTCAGACAACATTCATTTATCGTCTGTGGCTACCTTGCAAGCTTGAGATACAGTTCTAGTTCATAATCCTTCTATGTCCATCTAACCAAAGATTTCAAGGAAAATACAGTGATTTGCTGTTTTGATTGAAAAGCAGGCAAAACTTTGCAGCTTTATTGTGATTTGCCACATTTATTTTGATATGGAATGTGACAAAAAAAGGAACTCTCTGAGCTGAAATGCAAATCCACCCCACCTTGGTACAACTTTATCTTTAATCTACTGGCTCCCAGAAGTTTAGCATAGCTGTTCACAAAGTTCCTATCATATCCCATGCCAGCAATTGTACTTTGTCTATGTCTAATAAGTCCATGTAGCACAGAAGTAATTCATTAGAAATGAAAAAATAAGTTATACTTCAGCCTTCTTTTCTTTCTTAATAAGAATTTTCTTTCCTCCTTTCTAACTTTTAATAGCTATTGAGATACCAATGTGTTATCTTCTCTTCAGAAAGAATGGAAAAAACCCAAAATGCCAATATATGAATCATATATTTCCTTCTGAATGCCTGTGTTGTATTTCAGTGAAATTAATAGTCAATTAAATATACATATAAGGGGTTTAAACAATCTGACTGAAAACAGGCCATGCCATCCACTAAGTCTGATTTTTCATATTCCAGGCCTTTGGGGACTGCACTGGACATAGATGTTTATAGTGGCAAACAACGTACATAGTGAAGATGGTTGCCCAGATAGTGTCACATACACATAGTGTCACACCACCTTTAAGCTCACCTCTGGATGAAATTTAGTTTGAGAAGCAGGCTTATATCATCCCAGTTTCTTAGTTCTGTGTCTCTGCAGGGCTCATGGATAATCAGATATCGAATAATTATATTAGACAATAATAACATTAGGAAAACACTGATTTTATTGCTCTTTCTTCTTTTCCAGCAAAATTAAAATCACACCTTAGAAAGGCTTGTCATTAAGTATCTAGTAAGGCTGCCTTGCCTGTACACCACCTCCAGGAGGCTTAAAAGAATCAGTCATCTTGAGCTATGATGAATCACCTGGATTGTTTTTTTTCAGGTGCTACTAATATTCAGCTCAGTGAAGCAGATTTTTTCCTGCCCCAGTCAAGATGACCTCTTGCTTGTACTTCAGATCAAGGGGCTGTTGAAAATGGTGGAGAGTAGAGTATCAGGGAGAAAGCACCAAAAACTTAATTACTGAAAGGTCAAATATGCTCTTCTTTATCTTCAAACTATTTTTTTTTAACTCTATGAGAGACTGAATTTGGACATGAAGGAAAAAGAAAAAAAAAATAAAAGGACTGGCAGGAGACCTACCTACCTCACAGAGCTATTCTGAGGATAAATACATTACAGCCTGCAAGGCACTCAGCAGCTGCGATAACAATACAATATAGATAGATAGACTTCTTAACCTTTAAAGGCTCATTCCATCCAAGTATCACAGTACTACACCTCATTCACATGTAGGACACCACAGGGAGAAACATGTATGCTCCTTAACCTTAATGGGACCCAGTCAAAGATCCATTTTTCCTATCTTATTTCCCTTTTAATACTTCCCTGGTCTACTACTCTTTCTTTCTTTCTTTTTTTCCTCCTTTTTAAGCACTGGAACATGCAGGATATTTACAAGTTTCTGGTAAGTCATATGATGTGAGATACGAGGAGCTTTTTGCTCAGACACAAAAGCAAGATAAGCCCTTTCTTCAGATCCTTCAGCATAAAGAAGGCATAACTGAACCAAACTGAGATACATCTATTACATGGCCAGAATGGGGATCTCCCTGCTCAAGTTGGGACATGGCTAGGGAGAGCCATGTTAGGTTTGGAAGACATCTAGGTACATTATTGTAGCTCAAGAAACAACAGAAGGATAAACAAATATGCAGGTATGCCCTCAGAGACCAGGGGAATATACAAGATGTAATGGGGTAGGAAGGAGAAAAGGTTTATTGGTCACATCCTGATAATTCAAAATTTTAAGGTCACTTCCTCTACCCCTCCCCATGGAGTAGTTGGTGCTACAAGAAAAAAGATGGTGCTAAAAACACCCTGAAAGCTATCTGCTGCCTTTTGCAGAAGATGAATGCAGTTTTAAACTGCAGCTTTATTGTCTGTTGGCAAAGTGACTGCCATGAAGGGATTTAAAACTGCAAATTCTTTAGCGTAGTTGGATATGCTTTTGAAAAATGAAGTCCTATCCTGCTCAAGGGATTAGTTTAACTTTTTATAGCATTCATTTTTGTAATTCTTTACTACTTCTTCATCCTGTGTTTGCTTTATGAGGTTATTATTTTTATGCATAGTTTGGTAGAGTCTTAAGAAGGCTCAGAGAGACAGGTGTTTGAAATTCTAGGTGTAATAAAGAGACACAACATTTATTAAAAAAGACAAAAAATGTGACATAAATGGGAATTGCCTTTTCCTGCTACAATACCCAGCTCAGTTCCTATTGCAGTAGTTAGCAATGGTATTTGAAATGGGGCTGGTTTAGGTCCTTAGGTAAGGGAACACTGACAGTAACAGTATAGCTGAGATGTGGTGGAGCAAGGAAAACACAATGCAGTTCTGGATAACCAGGTTCCAGTTCTGCCTGTCCTGCTGGGCTTGGACACATCTGTTAGAGCCATCCACCTTCATTTAAGTGCACTCAGGTTGCGATGTCACTTGCTCAACTAGTCAGCTTTCGTGATTTTTAAATGTCTTCACACAGGGCATTCCTTTAATATTCAGTTTATAGGATTTCCATCAAACTAATTCCAGCTTCAGATCTAATAGTCAAATATGAACTAGAGAGTATATTTTTTAGAAAACCATCATGTACTGATTAAAAAATCTCCACAATTGGAAAGTTACCCGTAACCCTTGGTAATGTGTTCTGGCATCATTTGCCCTGCACCACTAACTAATTTCATCTCTTGTCTAATCTGCATTTATATAAGCTAAATGCCACATTACTGTTTTTTTAAACACTAATGTTGACAGTCCTGGTTGATCAAAATTTCAGTTGGTAACTCATAGACTGATCAAATCATGACTTAGTCTCCTTCGATAAGTAAAATTGTCTAAGACCCTTGAGTCTTTTACTGTAAGACATGTTTTCTGATCCTTACATTATTCTCCTAGGTCTGTTTTTTTACTTCTCAACAGTCTTTCTGAGGATTTTAAACATAAACTGGCCTCAGTATTCCAGCAACAGGGATAAGAGAACCAAAGACAGATTAATTAGATTGTCTCAACCCCTTTCAACCAAGTGATTGCCAAAGATTTCAGGGTGGGCTGGGGTGGTAAATCTTCAGGACTTCTATGGGTTTTTATTTGCAAAACCTAAAATTTAAATTAAGCTTTGAATGTATGTTCACCACTGGCTTTTTCCTTATTTCCTCATTTTGTTGATTTTCTCACTTCCATCTGTGTTTGGGAATGTGCTTATATATATCAGTAGTGCTTATATCAGTAGTGCCTCTGATATAATTGACATCATCTTCAAATTTTCTTTGAACCTCACTGAGCCTTGGACTCTATTCTTGAGTCTATTTCCCCACATTTATTCCTTCAGGCCACTGGGCAGTCCATCCCCAAATATTCAAGTTAATCTTCACCTCCATCTCCCTAGTGGGCAGTTACATACCGTTCTGTACAATCTGATAATTGTGGTCTACCTTCTGTCTTCCTACATGTATGTTATCACAATCACATCTATTAAAAATAGAATGTTTTTACTTGCACCTAATTTGTCAGTAAGTTAAGACAGCCCAGTCTCACCTACCCATGTCTTTCATTATTAGCTGCTCCACTAATCTTCAGATTAGCTACAGGTGTAATCAAGCAGGGGGTAATTTTCATTTCAGAATACTGATAAAAATAGCTGTATTGATAAAAAGAACTGTAAAGCCCCAAACCAGATTCACTTAGGACTTTGTGTATCATGCTTGCTTAGTGATGACTTCTCACTCACACATTTTGAATGATCAGTTACCTAGAATTTTGTCTATTTAATACCTACTGTGCTGATTTTCTGTTGTTTTCATTTTTAATTACAAGGTTGTATGCCAGTAAATCAAATGTCTCACAGAAGCCAATGCAAATATGATTACCTTTATCAGCCAAAGTTCTAACTTCATAAAAAAAATATGTATCAGGTTAGTTTGACAACAGTTCCTTGCCATCAATCTATATGGATCAACATTAATTACATTACTTTCATTTAAAACTTGATTTACTGGGCTTGATATCATTCCATTTCTTTTGCCTGGAACTGAAGCCCTAGTGACAAGGCTGAGCTTCATCCATCTTTCCTTCTTTCCCTCTTTGTTTTCTGTCTTCCCATCTCTCTTCCTCTCTTTCTTCTTCTCTCCCTTCCTTCCCTCTTTCCTTCCTTCCTCTCTCTCCCTCTCCCTCATACACTCTATCTTGTTTTCTTGCTTTTAAAAATAGCTTAAATGAACAGAAGGGAGAGGAAAAGCTATTATTTAATCTGGTTTGCATCTATCTGATCTGTACAGTGAGGATACTAACAATACCAATTTTTCTCAAGGCATTTGAACTCCATAGCTGGAAAACACTCTAGAAATGCAAAGGATTGTTAAGTACTGTTGTTGCTGTTCTTAATGTCAGTCAGCTTAAGGGCTGCACTTTAGGAGGGCAATGTCAAAGAATAAATACAAACTAGCGAACAAAGGGAAGAGAGATTAAGAGCTCAGGCACGCAGAACCTACTTCTCACAGCAACTGTGCCTCAGCCTCTGGACCAGCAGTCAGGCTGGATGCATATGGCAAGTTTCCAGCTCTTGAGGGCTTCAGCTGATGGGCTGCTCTTCGGAACACTGTCTTCCTAGGGCAGGAAAAACAATTCTCTGCTCAAAAAGTAAGGAAGTGCAGTTACTTCTCTTAGATTCAGTGGCAGAACTGACATCGTTATTCTTACTAGCCGAGTCCACTCTACTGTGTTACAGTCTCCAGGACAGCATGCCTGAGTAGTCCATTTTCTAGCTGGTAATACAGTATTGATGTCTGTACTGTTTAGGTCTTCTGGCTGGAAGCCAGGAGCTGCCAAGTAGGCCTCCCACCTAACTCCAGAGGAGTCTACCTCCTCAGCTGGTGACTCTGCTATTGCCTGCAGTTTTGTCAACTGAGACATGCTTTGGACTGGCAATGAATGGCAGTCGTTTAGTAGAAGAGAGGTAGGTTTTCAAAAAGGACAGGAGTCTGGCAGAGGCATGGGCGTTACCAGTCATGTTGCTTTGAGGGGGACAAGGAAGACTTTGCCCATGTTGGCACAGCTAGCTTTTACTCACTGAATCGTCGTGACAATGAGTTACATTCACCAGTGCCTCATCAGGATGACAGTGTCTAAAAAGGTCCTCTGAAGAACTGTTAGTCATTCACATTTGATCTCATCAGTAGGTTGTGTAAGTGGTACGTGAGAGGTATGAGATCACTGTTGATACTTTCTAGTAACTCACATATGTTTTGATACATTAGAGAGGAGGGCCTTTTCTGGGTACAAGTCACCCCACCTTGAGGTGAAAAGTGCACAGCACTGTTATATTGGTTGTTGTCCTTCCCTTTTTCCACTCTTCTGGAACCTCATGTCCCAGACTCAGTATGTTGACACAGCGAGGTCACCACAAGTGATGGAAGAAGAAGCACTATTTCAAGTACAATGCAAGTGCTTCTATGATGAGCTCATTGTTAAAAGTGCCTTTTCTGGAGATGCTGCATGTGCTTGTTTTACCAGTTCTAGGCTCAAGGTGGTGTGCACTGTGCATGCAATCTAGGCATGGTAGAAGTATTTAATGCATGGTAGAAGTATTTAATGCATAGTTTTCCAGCCCAGAGTGTCTTCATTAGCTTTAAAAGCAAATCAACAGAGTAGATATTATCACAGCAGATGACATGGAAGTGTGGACTTCGGGAGTATGTCTGCTAGACTATCAGTGACCAAGCAATTCCTAGACAGCATGACGTATTACACATATCCTTGTCTTTTCATCCACTCCTATTTCTGTTGCTATTATTTAAGAAAAGTTTTACAGGAAAGATACAAATATTCATGTGTCACAGCAGGTAGTCTTTCACATATTCAGTCTGTGCAACTGCTGTTATATGTTAAAATAACAGGGTTACAAATTTTGCAAAATCACAGTCCTTTCAGTGAACAAAAGCTTTCTTTGGGAGTAAGCAGATTGTTGTGTAAGTAACTTCTCTTCCTATTTCCTTAAAGTGAAAAATGAACATGAAAGGCAATGTTCAGGTAAAGGTTTTATTCTGAAGCAGTCTGAATAATTGGTTCCTCTGTCAGCTTAGTTGCGCTTGGGATTTCTTAAAGAGCACAGTGTAACCTCCTGAGGCTTGCTGGTATCTAGATGCTGTTTAATAATTTTATGGCCTGTCTTTCTTTTTAAGGAGACTTTCTAGACAAAGAATATTGTATTGCCTTATGTTGATGAATATGAAATAATTGTCACATTTAGGTTTGTAAATAACAGATGAAAAAAATCCCAGCAAAAAATGAAACAAGAATGAAACAAGAGCCCAGGCGAGGATTACAATAATTATGAAAATTAAATAAATGAACAGCATCCACAATACTAAATAGCAGTTGTGCTTCTTTACAGCTAGATTTTTGTCAGTTTCAAATTAAAACCAAGGTCAGATTTCTGGGCTGACTTACATCCCATGCGATTTCATTAAATGTGGAATAGTTCCCTGGCATGTAACTTGGCACCGAAGTTAGTTTTCAGTATGTGGTTTTATGGTTCAGGTGCAAAATATTATACCTTGGACTGTACTTCTTTTCTTTGTTTCAACGTTTAACAGATCAGCTAAACTGTTAATTTTCTCAATTCCCCTTTGCTCCTTCCCCCTAATTCTTCCTTTATTGAAAACAGGTTCATTAAAAAAATACTGATTGTTAGCTGAGAATGAGGACTAAGGTCAGTTGGCAATTTTAGAAAATGAAATCAGACAAATGAATCATATTTGCAAATCGTCTGCTTGAGCGTATGTGGATATTTGACAATTTTTATTATTTTTTTTAATGTGCATATCAGTAAAAAGAATGTAATAGCTATAATTCAAGTGATGATAGGAGGAAGGCTTGAAAAAGGCAGTTCCTTTCTTCCTTCCTTTCCTTCCTTTCCTTCCTTTCCTTCCTTTCCTTCCTTTCCTTCCTTTCCTTCCTTTCCTTCCTTTCC
>JAVHNF010072421.1:12569-24702 GCA_034783455.1 Micropsitta finschii
GCTCTTGCAGGGGGGTTGGACTAGATGATCTTTTGAGGTCCCTTCCAACCCTTGGGATTCTGTGATTCTGTGAAATACAAATTGTCATTTGTATTTTTACCTTTAAAAGCCACTGCAGAGGATAAACACTATGCATAACACATCATAGCGCAGCGGTGACTGAAAAGATCTCTTAAGATTAGGTTACCTCAGCAGTGTCATTGACAACTTTGCTCAGACTCAGCAGAAAGCGTTATACTTAGAGGTGGAGCTTCACTCAGCTGCATTCTTCTAGTTCTTTGAAAACTATCAGCTGTATTGTGATCTTAAATGCCAGTAAATCCTCAAATCATTATGACTGACTTATATTTTCATACAGCAAATTCAGAGAGGGGTTTGGGGCAAAAGTTTTTTAGGTTCCTATGTACAAATAAAATTGCAAGTGAATGACCGCTTGGTTCTTTGTTTCTTTACTACCTATGGTAAAATTAGGAGAAAAAGAATCGTGATTCAAGATTCAGTGCTTCTTACTAAGCGTTGCTGGACTTGGAAGTGAAGCCCCTCTCTCAAGCAGCATGTGATCTTGGAAGGTTTTCTGTGCCAGATAAGAGAGGGACTAGATATTTACACTTGATTTTAGAACTGAATGACTGAGGGAAAAAAGTGAAGTGTATCTTGCTCGGCTTAGTTCATATCCTAAGTCAACAGGAAGGCAGTTCTTGTGGTGTTTTCTCCATTTTTTTTTGACGAAAAAAGAAGTTCTGTAAGATAATTTGTTTCTTCTTTCCTGCTGCAATGCTTAATCCAGTCACTACCTGTTATAGGTTTAACACATCTCTGAAATGCTTTAGTCAAACTCTTTGACTGTTCTAAGCTTGAATCACAATCTCAATAGAGCTATATATGAAAAAAAAAAATGCACCCTTTAACTAGAACCAGAATGTTCTCAGTGCTTTGGCTTTCTGACGTCTTTCTGTCCCATAATCAACTTTAAGAGGTACTGCAGGTGGCTTGGAGGTAGAGTGAGTTAACGATTAATAAGGATTTACGCAGCTTATTGCGTCACTTTTTATTTCCAAGTCATTTGCTAACAAGTCACCTAAGGGCTTAAAATCGACCAGGACAATAAACAGCAGGAGCCTGTAGTGCAGTTGATGCTGATGAACAAACAAAATAAATTATAGAAGTCAAAATAAGTATTATTTTATTGGTTGCACTTGATACTGTAGCAATTTGGTTTATTGTTAGGAATACAAAGAACCAATTCAAATGATTTTTTTTTCTGTTGTAATTGTATGTAAACCCTAAATTTTATTCTTTAAAGGGGTGATTATTAAATTTATCACATGTTGCCACATGGCTTTTTCTCAAGTACGTTCACTCAAGCGGATATCAGTCTTAATACATGTGTATATATATATATATATTTGTTTTTCTGTTATTCTTAAGTCTCTTTGGAGGTTATCATTGCAGCAGGAAGTTATATCTTCAAATATTACAGAACTAGAAAAGCAGCAAAACCAGTTCTGAGTTCACTTCCCTGCTTCTCCAGGTTCTTGCAAGCTTTAAGTCTTTTCTGCTGAAAGTTTGGACTTAGTGTAGGTAGCATGTAAGTCCATCAGCAGCCTTTAACAAGGGTGGGATTTCGTGTATGTGAGCTTTGATCCACAGAACTGCAAGATAGCTGCATTTCCTTGGTTTGGGGAGGTAAATGTAACGATATATATGTATTAATATTCTTGAACTAAACACTGGAGAATCTATGGGTCAAAATGACACCTATTGTTATCCTTAAACTAAACTGAAGTTAGTGTGATTTCTTCACATTTTTTCCTGTTTAATTTTAAAGGACTTTGAAGATAGTACATTTACTGCAATACTGTATGATTTGAATGTTAAAACAGTAGGCATTTTGGGTTTATTTTTAGTTAAGAAAGGAAAGAAGCTGAAACTACAGCAGTTAAATGTCCTCTGATTGCAGTCATTGTTTTTTTCTGAAATTGCTCGTGTCTCAAACAGAAAGTAAATGAATTGTTAATGTGACATGTTATGCAGTTTACTAAATAAATTGGGAATGTCTATTAGAGTTTACATGCTACAGTTAGGAGCTAAGAATATGCAGTTTATATAATGATGTCACACCATCTTTTGAATGATCGTTATGATACGTGATGTGATTGGTAAAAATATATTTAAATACTATTTTCAATATGTTTAATAATTTTTATGAAATGAATGTGTAGCAAAATAAAGCTGTGTTCTCCTAGGGTTATGCAAAATTCTGCTAGAAGTAAAAAGGGTTTCTCTTGGCTGTGTGAGCTCTCCCTGTTTCTGTTTGAGAGAAGTCAACAGGGGTTTCGATCATATGGCTTGTTCTAGCCTTTTCTTATGCTATGGCTCATAATTATGAAACGAATGCTTTCCAACAGTTGGCTCTAGCAGCTTTCATTGTTGCAGTGTTTTTATCCTTCAGAGATCAACTTGCGTAGTCGAATACTCTTGAGCTTTATGTTTATTGGAGGTTAGGAAAGGAGTATTAAATGTGGGCTGCTTATTGTGTATTTGTATGATTTTGGTGAACCTGAATGAATTTACACTATGGTCAGGAGCTGATCTTCAGCACAAACAGAATCATACCTTTTTTTAGGCTGTTTTGCCAAAGAAAAATATTGTTGTCTAGCATGGCTTTTGTTCAAGAGTCTTAAGTTCAACAAATCAAGTGCATCTTCCTTATTTTCCTCTTGCTTGCTAAGAAAGCATTCTATCCACAAACCCAGTGCTCAAATTAGCAGACTTGAATCAGACTTTCAGACCTTGAGGGCCTTGACTTGTCTGGGGAGTGTGTGTTGATTTGACAATAACCACAAGACACCAAAGGCTGCCACTGAGAGGTGGAACAGCTAGAGTGCTTCACCTGTAGCAGAAAATTACCTCTTGGAAAATGAGGGTATAATCAAGATTTCCAACAACGCAAGCAATTACAGAAGAAAAGCAGGATGTAGAAAACTGATGAATTTTATATTAAGCTTACTAATCAAGATCTTCCTTCATTGCCCGAGTACTTACCTCTGTCTTTTGAATCTGGCTACTTCATTCCTTCACCTGAATGTGAATTAACCTTTCTCAGTTTTCTTTAAACTTGATCTTTCAATTTGTTGCTCCAGGTTTTCTGTCCTTTTTGTATAAGCTGTGAAAACAGTGCAGGGAGAGAAGGCGCTACTGAATCTCCATTTCTTCACCAAGTTCTGGTCTGATCTCTAGTTTACATTATAAGAAATTGCTCATTACTCTTTGTGCCTGGGTATTAGCATTAAGCAGTAAAGCAGAAAAAAGTAACTGTTCTTCCTAAAGTTTCTTGATTTTAACAACACTTTGCTTGCTGTAGATACTGTCTTCATTCTCCCCTGCCCCCCTTTAAAGTCTTCTGCAGATGCAGTGCTAAAACTATTAATTACCTTATAACCATTTAAATAAGATTATATATTTTTTGCTCAGAGCATCACATAAAGATCAACCGAAATAAAAACTGAAGCATCGAAACGTGGAATAGGATGCCTGGACAGCCAGGGATTGGCTTGGATGGTTAATTTTAGAAGCAGTCTTATGAAACTTTTCATATTATCTTTTTACACCTCATCTCCTTAAATCTGTTTCCTCCCTGTTGAGGAAGCAAGAGATCAGTGAAATTACCCTTTAGATTTGGTACTGTCTTGCCTATATCCTACTTATAATTGGGTCAGACCTCTTTCTCTCTTTCTTTGTATAGTATTAGAAGTTGTTAAAAGGCAAAAAGGATTTTCTTTTATTTTTTTTTTTTCCCTTATTATGACCTTGAAAAAAAAGTCCACTTAAGCAAGCTGCTGGTATCAAGCATATAAGCTTCCAGGGGCTAATGATGGTCATCATCTGTCCTGATGCGTTAGATATATTTCTATCTTCATATATTGTCAGAGCTCTGATTTTTGTGAGTATACAACTGTGGTTTTTCTTACTCCATCCTGAAGGTTGGGACCTCCAAAATACATCTGAAGATTTGTACATATCCATTCTGTTTCACTTGCAAGGTTAGAATACATTGATAATTAAATGTCTGCATTAATAGAGATAATGGGTTGAGGTATCAAAACTTGGTCTGTCTTTTCTTTAAAGGATATTTTCTTTTGCATAAGAAAAATAAAATTGGAACCAAGAAGAAACTTCTTGATGGAGGATGTACTTGATAAGATATAAGGACTTTTGTCTTAAAGATAATGTGATAAAATAGCATAGTGAAGTATCTGTGGCTTATTAAAAAGGCTTTTTTGTTTATATATATAGTTTTTTTCTTATTTAGGGAAAATCTGCTTAGATATAAAATAATAAAAAGGAATCCTAATAATTGTAAGGATTGACAAAAGTAAAGAACTTCAAAAGCAAAATGAAGGTCTCAGAACGGAGAGATGGCATTTTTTATTTGATTGGCACCTATGATGTTCACTTAAATTTTGAGTTCCATTAAATAGAGAGGAAATGATAGGAAGAATGCTTCCCATCTATACAAATGGTACTATGGTTGCTAATTGTATTTAAAAGAAGTTATATATGTGGGACAACCCACTCTCCTCAGTGAAAGAACTCTCATGGTTGTGGTAGAAGGCTAAGCATGTATCATGTGGAAAAGTTGAAGCAGTCTTCAGATTGTAGGCAGAATTTTGTCACCACCTGCAGACAGCACTGGGAAGATTTTCTTATTTAATATATTTAAAATAAACCTGCCTTATTTTGAAGAAGTTTATGCGTTGACCTGAAAATGGACTAATTGCCTAAGGTCTTTGCTTGAACTTAGACCAAAGTGAAGCAGCTGGGAGAGGAAAGTTGGTGTTGTGTCAACTTTTCTAATGCTTATTTTGTTTTACAGCGTGATTCATGGAGTCACCTAGAGCTTTAAGATACATTTTTTGGATGGTCTGTGTTTGCCTTATGCTAATGAATCATGGATTGTCCTGGGTTGTTACAGACTTTCTTTGGGTATTACTGGAAAGTACTCTGGCAGAGCTGAAAGAATTAATTGAATTTGCCAAACTTGGACTCTGGAGCCACATGTTGTTTGCAAGCAGTGAAAGTATAGGTGCTTTGCTGGGCTACATCAGGTGATGGCAAGAGGACATCGCACGATGGCATAGAAGATGCAGGTAGCTCCGCAGTGTAAGGATGTGTACCATGTAGAGCTGCCCACTCACTCCTTGGCATGGAGGGGTGCCACCAAGGCTGCAGGGACCAGTGCTGTTCCTGCCCACATTCTGCCCTAGAGCTCTTTCTTCTCCCCTCTTAATGGTAATTGTTTAATGGCTTATAAACAAATGAAGATTTTGGAGTGTTACTCATAGTGATGAGATAGTTTGCTGCTTCTGTCATATAATAAAGAATTTAAACTTGTATTTCCCTAGTGGGAAGACAAAGATAGAAATCCCAATACAGCACAAGATTGGAGATGCGGATAAAAACAGGGATATAGTCAAGGCAGGAAATATGCATTGCTTCACTATTGCTCCTGGAAAGCTCAGTCTTAGATGGTCCTGTCAATGCTCTGGCTGTTTGTTCTTCATGAAAACCTATGGTTGAAACACTTGTTCCCTCTTGAGATGAATTTCTGCCAGCCTAGATAAGTCCATCAGCTCATATTGAGGGGGGAGACGATGCACCTGACACCAAAGCAAAACAAACAAAACTAGGTCTGTGGTTTTAAACACAATGGTGTGTTTAAAAAGTAACTTTTTTTTCTGCAATATCGGAAACCAAATGACATTAGAAAGTTGTGTGCTGTAATTTAAATGAATATGGCAAGCAAAACAGTCACCTTGATTGAAAGGATTAACAGCTGCCCTATTTCGAGAGAAGAAATTTACAGTTCACAGTGAATTGTATTTCGAAAGGGCAGTTTGTTGGGTTTTATTCTCTTTTCCTTATTAATATTTGCTGCTGCTCACTGGAGGGAGAAACCTACTGGAAAATTAGGGCTGTTCTGTGGCTGAAAAAATAATGCTTGCAATTTATAATAGGCTGTAATTTCCTATTTAAAAGGTACTTGCAGACAGTTTTTGCTGCCACTACCTTTCTTGCACTCAGAATCAAGTACAGAAAGTGTACTTACTAGTCAACTCAGCAGTGAAAAGGTCGAAGTATATGTAGTAAGCTTTGGTTTTGCCTCACATTGGGTACTCATGGTAATCAACAGGTAAGAATTTCTTTTGGCAGGTCGTTTCCCCAGTTACTTTTCTTTTTCTTCCTTGGATTGGTGCTGTCCTAATGCTGCCGCTTCTTGAAAGGAACAGATGTTAGATGCTGCTGCCGTTACAGTTTTTAATTATTTAGTATCACCGGTGTTTAAATGATCACACATTCTAAGTCTAAAACTCAGTTTCTTACACTTGATAACAAAATATGCATCAGTTCTACCAGGGGCCACAGACAGACTGGGTTTATTTTGGCTGCATGATTTCTTGGAGCAACATCTTGTGCATTTTTAAATTGTGGACAGAAATTTTTGTGAGTATTTTCAGATAGGCAGAACATGGTACAAATATTTAAATCAGCTCACATTCTGATCTCTGAAATGGAAATAATGCCTGTTCTCCCAGGAATACTTAAAAAGGTGCTTGAGACAGAAATGATTTGAGATGAACAAGACTTGCTGTTCAAGTGAAAGAGATTTATTAGTGACTACATGAACAATTGACAGGCTCTGCCCAAGCTGGAAGAAAGAGGAGGAGCACTCGCCTTCCCAGGGGAGTTTCTTCCTAAAAGGACCAGCCTCCTCGCTCCATGTGGGTGGCACCATGGACCTTGACCTCTGTGAGGAGTAATGGCAGGAAAAACCCTTTCCACTTCATGTTCAGAGTATGCTCAAGGAGGATCAGTCCTCTCACCTCCTCTCCTAGTTTAAGCCCTTTGTAAGCCCCAACTGAACCATCTATGCAATGAGGAGACAGCAGTTTTCAGAGATGTATAACCTGACCAAAAAAGGATGACCCCATGTGGCAGTCTTTGAAAAGCATCTCTCCAGAGATGAATCTCAGGGTGAGGCTTAGGGGACCTGCAGTCTCCTCCTTAGCAATCTTCAGGGTACTGTACATTTGATACCCAAGTGACAAGGTTAGAAGGTTGAATTGCTGGATGGCTTTTATCTCCTTCCAAGCCGTCATCATCATAGCTGTATCTCACACTGTCATCTCTTCTCAAGTTCCAGCTCTAGAATAGTGAGCTGCTGGATGTGATCAATTAAGGGATCATAAAATTTTGGTAAAACTGCATATTTCTTCAGCTTCATTTTTGCATGTGATATGACCTCTTTTATGGAAGTCCTCAGGATTTCAGCTGTCCTGAAATGGGAAATGTTGTCATTTATATTTATATTTTGGCAAGATTGTATGATCAGATGTAGGAAGGAAACAATAACCAATACTTAATCATAGAATCATATAATAAAATCATAAAATGGTTTGGGTTGGAAGGACCTTAAAGCTCATCCAGTTCCAACCCCCTGCCATGGGCAGGGACACCTTCCACTAGACCAGGTTGCTCAACGCCTCATCCAGCCTGACCTTGAACACTTTCAAGGATGGAACAGCCACAGCTTCTCAGGCAACCTGTGCTGGTGTCTCACCATTAATTACTATTGCTAGTGTTCGATAGTGTAGTTTTATTTATGTGGGACCCCAGATAACAGTTTAGGGAACCTGCTCTCAGTCTTTCTATCTCTAGCCTTGTGTGCTACCTTAATAGCATTGCCCATTCCCTGTGGATGCAGCCACAGCTTGCACAGCTAAACCTCTATTTGTGCATAGGCATAACTGGAAGGATTCAAGTGTTAAGCTCCACACTCCACATTTGCACCATAGTTTTGTCCATCATCTGGGTGTCTGCATCACTGAGCCTGTGAGCTGCTAACCAAGCATGGCCCATGGTTTGCATCTTTTACAGAATTAAATGTGAAGAGAGTATTTTGCTAAACAGTTGCTCTTTAGAGGGAATTGAAAGGCAAGGAAATGCCACTTGCTATTTAATGTGTTCTTGAGAGAGGGAATCAAAGATCTGTTGTAATGCAGGTTTTTACTTGTGTTTTACTAGACTGTCCTTTGGGTAAAGGTACTAGAAATGTTTTAAAAAATGTCACTTTCACCTGGAATTGCTTACTCTGGTTTTGGCCATGTGTTTTGAAACATGAAAGAGGAATAATATCTGCCTTGTTTTGCCCTCTCAAATCCAAGTAAGAGGATATTAGGAGATAGAAAATACTATTTTTATACCATCTTTCACCTTTGTTAACATTTTATTAGACATAAATCATGTAGTTTCGGGTTGCATAGTGACAATATGGTTCACCATGTATTCTATTTTTATAACTTTATTTAAAACTCACATGTAACTTGCTGTACCTGAAACCCCAAGTGAGCCAGTTATTGGAGTGTAACAAAGTTTTGACGTCAGAACTGCTATTTATTCCACTGGCAACCATTAGCGATGCATTACCCTTTGGCACTCGTGTTTTCAGAAACATGGTTAAATTTTTATGACTGGTTTTGGCCAATTAGGATTCTTTCTCGATATAGAAGTAAGGGAAGAGATCTTTTTTATAACTTGCTAAATGTAGCTTTCCAAAAGCAACAGAATAAAAACATGAATTATTGCACTCAGAGTCCACAAGACCTGCTATTGAGCTGCACACCTTTAAGCAGGTTGACTGTTTGCTGTATACATGTATAAGAGAAGCAGGGTTTAACCTGGGCTGCCTTGTCAAATGCATGAGCCTTTATTAGGATTTAATGTCATTACAGCTGAGTCATGCTCACAGGTCTGTCCAGTAGCTTCAGTAGGCAGCAAAAGGGGCTGAAGACTTAAGGTAGAGAGAACTGGGGAGATGTAAGAGGTGTAGAGGAAAATGGGGGGAGGGGGGCTTGGGTAAAACAAAGTTAATAGGGACAAGCATTTTCTTTTTTGGTTCTGAGCAACCTGATCTAGTAGAAGATGTCCCTGCTCATTGCAGACCTTTGAAGGTCTCTTCCAGCCCACACCATTCCATGACTATTGCAGGGTAATGACTGAGAAACTTATTGAAACATATGGGATAGAAAAAGTAGTTGTGAGGACTGACATAGGAAGAGTTGGTTTGTCCATCTGAACTGAAGGGACTGAATGGAAAGACTGCCTAAGAGGTGATGGGATTTGGAGGCCACTAAAACAGAAAGGAGAGCAGTTGCACTTACCTTGAGGAGCAGGCAAACTGCACAAGATGTTTCCAGTTATACTGGGAAAGGCAAGTAGGCAATTAGAGAGGGAGAAAGGATTTTATTGCTTAAACAACTGTATGCAAGTGACATCAAGCTTTTCAGAAAGCTGCAGTGGCCTTGTTGGTTATCCTGTGCACACATTTTATTTGCATCTGTCTGAATGTTCACTCTGAACTGTGTACACGCTGCCATCTCGTAAGAAACTCCACACTTTGAAGTTTGAAACATCAAAACCCATGGCTGTTTTCCTGCATGATCCTTTCAGTATTCTTTTTAAAGAAGTTTTCTAGTGGACAGATGGCTTGTTCATGCTTTTGTGCTTCATGACAGAAGTCATTAACAGTCTTCCGCTCGTTGGAATATGCACATTTTGAAGTTATTAGCTTGTTGTTTCCGTACATACACCTAACTGAATGTGAGTAAAAGGCTGACTACTTGCAATCTTAAATGTAATAATGATACTCTAATGTTAATCCAGCTTTAAAATGATAACAAAGTATTTTCCCTGCCCTTTTCTAAGTGCTGATGATGTACAGATATTTAAGCAATACTTGGAGCAGTCATTTTGGAAATCTGAACAGTGACTGTAGGCCTTCTCTTGATAGCTCATGCAAGAATCAGGGAAAAGATCATCTCTTGGTGACCTTCCTGTGAAAAAGGAAATTAGTCACGTTTTGAAAAGTTCTGAAGTAACTGTTCAAAATGAATGAATTTTTAGGCTGTTGCAACCCGCAAAATCTAAGTACCTACAGTGTGGATATCTCTAATATCTCTGAGTGCTTGTTAATCCTGAGATAAGGTTCTTGAATGAAGGAATTACCAGGGTAGGAATTGCCCTGAAGTAGAATATGTATTTGTGAAAGACTTAAACCAGTGATTTCCTTGCTCATATGTTAAAATAATAATACAGGTGATAGTTGCACAGTTTCACTGTAGTTTTAATTCCTTTTTTCCCTTCAGCATTTCTTCCCCCCAAATCAGGTACATTTATCACAAATGCTTGCCTTTTAGAAGAATCTGCTGAAGAATTTTTATCACCTTTAATATGCTACATTAACCTTCGTAACTGAATATCTGTAATTCAGACACTGAATATTCTTCTCATTGCCACAGAAATGAGCAGTGTATGGCAGAAGAATAGTGATGGTCTGCAAATTAATTTCAGATATTTTTTTATTTTCTGAACATTCACTATTTTATCAGGAACGAGATTTAACAGGAATTGCGAGGTACACAAATGAATACTCATTTGAAGTCCAACTGGTGAGGTATTGTAATGGCACGCTTCTTGTGCAAACCCAAGTCATAACTGCAGCTCAGTGTTCCAGCTCTGTAACTTCAGTTGCAGTTTAGGAAAATGATGACATAAGCATAAACAGCTTCAGAGGTTGATCTTTATTTGTTCAGAATCGTGAAAATTCAGTGATTTCCTATCACTTATATGGGATTTGTTTGTAATGAACGTGGCTATATTTAATTTCATCTCTATCTGTATTGATGTACTGTAAAAAGAAGCATGGCTTATAACTTTTTGGTTATACTTTGGTAAATGAGAAATAAGAGCAAGAAATAAGTATCCTAAGAACAGATGAGACTTCTTTCCAGAGTAAATAGGAAAAGCTTTTTAAGGGGTATTTGCTGTGGTGAATGTCCACTCATTGTTCAGAGAGCGTGGAAATTAAGTCTTGAGAATACCTGTAGGCTTGCATTGATCCTTTGTGGAGAAACAGTGGGAAAGAATGTGGAAGAAAGCAGGAAATTCAGGAATAAGAGGGCAATTGAAAAAATATAGCAATTGAAGGATAAAAAGCAATTCTAGAAGACAAGAACTATATGTAATTTTTGATGAGAAAAATGGAGCATCAGGAAAATACCAAAGGCCAAGTGAATTGAATAATTCATGATTGAAGGGGTAGGACATTTTTAAGAGGAATAATGACTCAGAGGTGAAATGAGAAGATGTAAATGTGGAACGTGATAGGCAAAATAGCAAAGAGTAGAAGTTAAATATTGGTTGACCATTCAACGGCAGTAGTTAAAATTTGTGGAGAAGGCAAGAAGAAGCTTTAGAGGAGTCCTCAGGGTATGCTTCAGGGTATCTAGCTCTAGGTGGAAGTATTGGGTGAAAGACATGGAAAACCCCTGAACTATGCATGGTTGTGCATTTCTGTCTTGCTTCATTTTTGGTTTACATCAAAAGCATATAATGCCATCTTTTACAGTTGCCATGGGAAGTACTGTGGCTTTACACCTGTCTGTCCACTTAAGCATGAAATCAATCAGTGAAAACACTTATAAGTCTGTGCTGGTCCCTTCCCACTCAGCTCTTCTGCACAGTATGGACCCTCCTGGAAATTACCCACGATTCAATTTTTGGGTTCTTCTTTTTCTTGTGGCATCTGCATTCAGCCCGGAGATAAAATTTTCAATTCCTCACTTAAAATGGGCAGTACTTGCCTATGTCTAATTACATTAGATATTTTCTTACCATGATTTTAATTGACAGGGACTTGTGTAACCTTTCTTGTCATATTTGGCCAGCCAAGATAATCTGAAAAAAAAAATTATGCAATTCTTGTGCATGCAGGAAAAAAAACCAAGGATGATTTAAGTCCTGTAGGTAATGCCTTCTGGTTCTCAGGAAGCAGTCGGACAATATGTGTAACATGCAAATAAAGGAAGTGTGGGTTCTGTATGTTACACTCCTTTGAAAGATAAAACAAGTACTTATCTACATATTGTATTTTTTCTGAGTTTTTTTTTATTCGATAGGTTTTAGATAAACTGAAGTGTATTGGAGGGACAAAAGATGCTTTGGCAATTTATGATATGGAGGAAGGAGAGTCAAAGATGACATTTGCAGGCTGACGTAGAAAGTTTTCTGTATA
>JAVHNF010072423.1:0-12384 GCA_034783455.1 Micropsitta finschii
CAATGTTGTTTAATGCCTTCTTTTTTTTTTTTTTTTTTTTTTTTTTTAATTTAACCTTAGCTTAAAAGAAAATGAAACCAGTGTAACACTTCGGTCTTCTTTTTTGTTGTTTCCTTCTTTTAAAACATGTACCATATCTGATTTCAGAAGATACATTGTTCCAACTTGTTAGAAGCAATCCTGTGCTTTCTAATCAATTCAGCAATGCTAAAATGCCTGAAACCTGATGTAACAGTTGTCTTAAGCCAAATTCTTATAACTGAAAAGTATAAAAATATGTAATATGTTAATCAGGTTTTTTTAAAAAGGGAAATATAAATAACGCTTCCCTAACTCCCAAAGCAGAGATGCTTTTCCAAAAGAAAAGATCCACATCTTGTGTTGTATATTTCTTACTTCTTTTTTCTCTAAAGAGAAATGAAGAAATACCTTAAATTTAGAAATTTTAGTTTCTGTAAGATTATTGAAAATAAAACTAAAGCAATATCTCACTTGTTTGACTGAGCAAGTTCTTAAGAACCATTCCAGATCAGATCTACAGATATTGTTAAATTTGGAACAAATTGTCAATGTTTATTTCATGATTTTGTTTTTTTCTGCATTTCCAGATAAGCAAGGATCCATTCATTTAGTAATGTGCTTAGGCAAAACTCTCTACTTCAGAAAATGAATTAGAAAAGTAATTTACAGACTCGGTATTTTCTTCTGTACATTTTATGTCCAAAATAACTCCAAAAACACTTTTCTCACTTTCTGAGCCTGTGTTTGGTAACTTACTTTCATAGAATCAATGAATAATATCATTATACCTGTATTCTAGGTGCTGAACAATTCCACTGAATGCCACTTCCTTGTTCCTGGAAAGGAAGTAACCCTGATAAGGTCTGACTTGCCACTTGTGTTAGTTTCATTGCTTGCCCATCTGCTGCAGTGGCATTTTGCCCATTCAGAGGATGGGATGCCAGGTTTAGGTGGGTTTACATGCCAAAAAGTAATAGCTGTAGATGGATAATATGTAGGATGAATGCATGACATCATCTTTAAAGGAAGATAATATTGGTGGTGAACAATGCTAAATGAAGAATGCATGCCTCCATGCAGGAGATCACATCTGTTGACAAATTTGACACACAGCTACCTCAGCTAGCAAATTATTTGTTTGAAGAAAGAAGAGTGTGATCGTGTTAATCAATGTACCTTGCAGTGTTTCCCAGTCTCTTCCAAGTTCAGAGAACAGTGAGGTCCTTCAGACTTTACATAAGATTATCTGGATAATGACAGTTTTGCCTATGCAAGGTCAGTTTTCACCACTATATTTATCCTTCTAGTCCTACAGTTCCTTAAAGGGTCATTCTTTTATTTTTTTGTGCATGCAGTCATCAAAGTAAGGATTAACTGCTGGAATTCTAAAGAATCAGGAATTACAGCAGCCTCTGTAAGTAACAGGATTTCCCTATTCGGTTACCTAAACTTAAGTAGAGATAGGTTCACATTTTATTTAACTACTTCCAAAACCTCCAGCAAAGCAGACTAAGGTTGCTCGGTAGGGCAGGCACAAGCATGCTGTATCAGCTCAGTTGTTTGCACCTCATTTTGTTATGCTATGCCAAAATGAGGCAGTGCTGGTCCTATGGCCAGGTGGGCCATTATTCACACCATGCTGCATCCATGCCAACTGCTGTAAGCAGAGAACTGGAAAAGTACAGCAAAGTCTAATGACTTGTACTTGAGAGAAATTTGCCATCAAATCCTGGTTTAGGTTCCAGCAGTGCTGGCTTTCAACTACGCCCATGCACTAAAACCTGCCTTTTCAAAACCTGTCTTGTGACTACAGCCAGTATGAAAGATATTTCTGAAATGAAAAGTAATGAAGTAGGCTGAGATTTGAGCCAGGGGCCATGGGCTTTGTGCAGCTGTTTGTGGAGCTACAGGGACATAGCTGTATCAGAGCAGACAGTATCAGAACTCCCAGAGGATTTAGCTAGTTTATTCAGATTAAAGTGACTTTTGCAAGCTCGACTGGCTTTCCAGTAGAGATATCATTATAATATCCTATAATTAATTGTAAGGAAAAAAAAAAACCCAAGCCCTTAATGTTGTAGAAAATCTCTGGAAATTAGAATTAAAAAAAGACTGGGGTTCTTTGTGTTTCATTAGTCTGTATACTACCCCATCTTGCTTTGGTGTAAACCCTTTTGATTGATCTGTATTAGTTATTAGCAGAGATGGTGAGACTACTTCTATTTCAACAAAATTCTGTTAAGTTTTATTACTAAAACAGAGAAGTTTTTTTATTTTTCTTTCATCAAAAACATCTTCAGGGGTGGAAGCTCAGAACTGCAATAAAAACTCCCATTTCAAGAAAAATAGCTTGAGAAAATGCTAGTGTTTTGCATTGTTTGGTTTTGATTAGAAAATGTCAGGAAAATAAATAACATTTGAACCTCCTCACAGTTATCACATCAACCTATTATCCTAGTCCTTCTTGATCCCATGCTTGCCGTGGCAGTTACTGATGGGTGCATTTTGGCAGGCAGAATCCCCTAGCATCCCCAGTCCTGAAGTCTCCATCCCCCTCTGTGACAGATATGTTTTGTTTTTCATGCTCTGTAACAAGGTTGAAATGATTTTGAATGTTTACTTTGACTCTAATCACATCAGATTACATCTCCCAAGGTTGAGTGAAGGCACAGATGAGTGATGGGACCTTGGGTGTAAACGTGAAGGGAGATCCTTCTCCTCAAAAATCTCTTTGCATTTGTATAGCATTTCAAACAAGTGCATCCTAATTCACCACTGGTATTCTCAAGCACTATGTTAATACAAGGTACAACCAGGTACATTTCAAAAATATTTGCTTTTCAAAAGCCATCTCACAAATTCTGAAAGTTTTTATCTGTCAGAACTGATTTAGCACTTGCTTAAAAAAAAGTGGATTAGAAATCAGAGAACTCCTCCACATGTTGGTACTCAGGCATTCATTTCACTGAAGACTTATAACAGAACTCCCTTTCACACACAGAACTCAGCAGTTTGTAACGCAACATCACTGACTCATATTTAATTTGTGGAAGCTTATTTGAGTTTTAAGTTAATGCAGAGAAAATTAAACCTACGCCAAAAGAGAATCTTCTGTCATATTTGAAACATAGATGAATCTTGGTTTTACTGGTTAGTCTGCCTCCATGAAATAGGTTAAGAAGGCATCTAGACATTAGCTAAGAAACAAGTGTGATTTAGAAAACTACTCAAGGTTATGAATTTTAAGAACTGAAAAGGATTAATGATAGTGAGAAAGAAAATATGATTATTCAGCATCTGATCCACACAGCTGTGCTTTCCACAAGCTCTGAAAGCAGTATGCGCTTTATTTCACAATACTCGAGTCTGTTAACCTCACTTTCTCAGGTTTAAAAGAAATAGCATAAAAACATTTATTAAGGAGACTGATATTCACATTATAGACTAACCTTGTCCTAATATGTGCTAATGTCTTTGAGCCCTGAAATCTGCAAACTTGCAACTTAGCCTACATAAACCTAACTCATTATTTTATAAAAATATTTTAAATGCTGTTTTTAAAAAAAAAAAAAAAAAAAAAAAAGCATGAAATAAAATAGATATACAGAAATATTCCTAGACACATAAACCACCTATGGCCATTTAGATAAAAGAATCCTAAACAATGGTTTGCAAATGGCATTCAGAAATTAGAAATTATTTTTTTGTGCATCTTAAGAATATCTTCAGGAATTACTTCAAAATGTAAATCGCCGTCATGATAGAATTGGAATAATGATGTTAAACCTGTAAATATAACCATCTATTGAAGGAGTAAATATACTTTGTTGCACATAGTAATATATACTCATATGATTTAAATACTTGGTGCTATTTTCTTACTTAATTATTAAAAGATTGTTTTCTCATACCCACGTCTTTGTAATGATGAAAGAATTATATGCCTTGACCATGTTTTCATCTGTAGGCTGAGTAGTGGTAGGTAGTTCCCATCATTTCATGTCAGAAAGTGAGGAAACAGTAATAAAAGGATAACACTCAAAGGCAGATATATCTGAGCACCATCCACAGTTGCCTACTTAGAACTCTGTCTTCATACACATATATGTATCTTACAAAGGCATAAAGGTCTTTGGTCTATGAACTCAACGAAAGTTTCTGATTAAATAGAATGCTTCAGCAACAATAGTTGTAATGCATTACAGTAAAAAAAAGAAAAATTGTTATGGCTTTGTTATAAAAAATAGCTTAGTGCTAGTGGAAAATCTATTCATGTATAGATCACAGAATGTGCCATTAGGGCTTTATCAGGTCGTTTTCCCAAACTTAAGCAGACTCTGATGGAAGTGCAGAGGTTCAAAAAGTATATAAATTAATGCCAGATGTGGTATCATTTCCATGGTATAAGTAAATAACAGTGAATATTAATTTTATAGATATCATCTGGTTTAGGATTTAAATTTTTTCTTCCCTAAATAGAGGCATAGAGAAAAGAAAAATGATATTTTTTTTGCATTTTTTTCTTCCCCTTTGCAACCATAACCAAGTTTACATACCTGATGTGCACAGGGTGTTTGCAAGCCTGATACTGAATTTTACAGTTTCTTTGTCACATCAACCATTCGAGAGTGGGCTTTCCCTCCCTTGTTTACCATAGTTTGTATCTTAACTTGAAAGCAGTGTTATAAAAAATAAAGGTCATAGCAGCAGTTAGTGTAAGTGACCATAAATCCTTCAGAATTCATTGAGATTCATTGTTTTACACCACCTGACAATTTCTCCCATCTCTGTACACAGAGTAATATACTGCTTAAGAGGAATATTAATCAGGGGCAGAAAATCCAACCTTCTCTATTCAGTGCACAGAATAGTAAAGGTACAACTATCAAACTCACAGGACTGTAATCAGTGGAGAGGGGAATGACAAGAGGTTGGAGTTAAGCTGATCTGCTGACACCCATTAAGATAGTTGAAAAGACAAAACTACCTTTTTTTTTTTTCTTTTGAATCTCAAACATTTGACAGCACAGACAGTCAATGAAGAAGCAGAAGTTTTCACTCCTGTGGACAGGCATCTGAGCTCACCTACGAATCCTCTGCTGTTTATACATGGTCCTTCTATAATGCAGCTTGAAGCTGCTCATTATGGATATTTGGCTTATGTCACAAGAAGATAAAATTTCCATAAGAAATAGAAACAGTGAGAACTGTCTTTTTCCACATTATGTTGTGGCAGCATGAAAAATAGAACTTCCCTAAGTTCTCGCTTCAGAATGCCCTTGAGGAGTATATTTCTCTGTTTGCGGATAAAGACTTGTGAACGTATCACAAACAACCATGTGCAAGAGTTCCCTTTATAGTCAGAAAGGGGTATTCATGAAAGCCAAACGGTCACAGAGACACACAAATCTTGCCACATGATCATTCATTTGCCAAGCTTGCCTTTATGTCCATGAATACAGATGACTGGGGATTCATTAAATAAAAGTAGTATGCTATGCACACTCAGTTTCATCTTCTGCTTTTAAGAAGCCACATAAATGACAAAGCTTTCAGAATAAAACAGCTTGTAATTAAAGGGAAAGTATAACTACATTAATGAAAAAAATCTAATTAAGTATTAATAAAGGTTGCAGAAGCATCTCTGGGAATCCCCATTCAATCTAGCTCAAAAATGAGAACTAACACATACAAGACAGTATAGGGTTATCAGCTACCTTATGAAGGCATTCTTAGAAATTACTAATTCCTGGCAATTACTTTAATTGAACCAATTTTTCAAAGTATTCAACACCCATCCATAATGAAATGCAGCATGTGTGCCTGCAATCATGCCCAAAAATTGAGGCAAGAGTCCTAAATCAAGACTCATCAAACCTAATATAAAAACTCCCTTTGACTTTATTAAGCATTGACAGAGCCTGGAATTCAACAGTCTCCCTGTGCGTGGAAAATTTCTGCAAGCATGTGGCAGCTACTGCATTTTAGAGCCTTTGTGAGGTACTCTGAAGAGAGATGAGAAAAGGGTACCCTACTACAGTTTCTCTGCAGCAAATCCTGAGGCTTTGGGGAGAATATTGAATGTTTAAGCTAGTTTTCAAATGTCTTCAAAAGAGCTACCTTAAGTTTTAGTTTTTACTTAGGACCATACTTCCTAAAAGGTGTTGAGTTTGTAGCTGTTTTGTGACCAGTGTAATACTGGCGTTTTGTACTTTTAACAAGCAGCCATTCTTCTGTTAGACTATTGTTAGGTCCAATTTCATCTTAGAAATGAATCTCATTATATGGCAGTTAGTAGCGAAAGTTATGTTGATGAATAATTAGCAAATACCTAATAATACCAAAAAAAAATTTTTTACTTTGGATAATCAATGCATTAGGAAACATGCTTTAGCCAAATCCTTAATTATTATGCTTCATATTTTGAGAACCATTTTCTTTTTCTTCTGCAGTTAGTTTTTCTGTTCATATGTGCTATGTGCTGAATACTCAAGAAAATATATAGTAATTTATAAAAAGTGTACTTTTTGCATGGAAGAAATTTACTAATTAAAAGAAATTCTGGGCATTTTATTCCAAATTGCTGGTCAACATACATAATTTCTTCTTAAAATTCTTAAGGTATTGGACTTGCTGTAGAAGCATTAGTTCCCAAAATAAGGTCAGGAATCAGTTCTTAACAACTACAGCGATACAGAAATTCACTTTATTTCTAGAGTGGTCTTTTCAAAAAAGAGCTACTGTGAGCCATTTCAGTTGTTATAGATCTCAGGTATCGGTCAAAAGAGAATAAGAAGGCTGTCATTTCATTAATATATTGTTAGAATTCAGTTATGAAATGTATTAAAGAGAACCATTCCTCAGGTGAATAAAGGATTTTGACAAGACTGTCCTGCTGGAAAGATACTCAATCACCAGAATTATCTTTAATATAATCACTCACAAAGGGATAAAACTGCGTTTCTAAAATGTCAGTTCATTTCATAATGCCTAGATGGGTAATCACAGGTACTAATTATCTTTCATTCAGAACAATTTATACTCTCTCTTGAACATTAAGCCTCTTCACTGGATTTCTTCAATCCATTTGGTGACTGGATCCCAGTTATATATCAGGCTACCCTTTCCAAATTAGTCTGTAGGGATTTACAGATGCAGATTCCATTCTGTTAATAGGAATCACACGTCAAAGTCTCATCACCCCATTTTGAAAATGTAGTCCCTCTGGTTAAGTGAAGACTAGTTCTAAGAAGGGTAGAGTGACAATATAGGGCTTTCTCAGCAGCCAAAGTAGTTTAAAAGTCTCCTAACTGTAAAGATTTTTTGGAAATAATTCTTATTGGTTTTCTTACTTCATCTCTGCAGTACTGTAATGGGCCCAGATACTTGTGTAATTTGTTGTTATATAAATTGTTATAAGGGCTCCTTACAGAAAAAACATCACTCTCTTTAATGACCACTTAGTGCAGAGAAACATCCTCAAAAGATCAGGAGCATTCACACCAGGAACTCATGTAAGGTACCTCAGTCTTAGTAAGAGGCTTTCTTCTCTTCTTGTCCGTAAAATTGTTTACATAGCATCAGTAAAGCAAAGTTTAACATCATCAGAAGAAGGAGCCATGAAACTTGTAGACAGAGCATACTCCCATGCTTTAAATTCCAGCTTAGCCCAGCTGCTCTGAGAAGGAACACCAGTGTTACAGAGAAATGAGTTGTGTCCACCACTTTTAGTTCAGTCACACTAAACTCATGCATAGTATTCCAAGCACTGAACCTACCTCCCAGGGTAGCTGACAGTAGGAAATGTGTCCCATATTTCTTGATAAGGTTTTCTGTGATCTGTTGAAGGGTTGGGCGACGTCCGAGTAGCCTTATGTTACGGAAGAATTCAGGGGCAAGTGGCAGTGGGGAGCCAAGGAAATTTCTTCTTTCAACAGCAAGATTGTTTACTTTCCAGCGGCCAAACTCTCTGCAAAACAAAGCAACTCTCATTCAAAAATGTCATTCAAATATACAAATGTGTCATTCAGATAAATGTTCTTCATTTGCAAACTACTCTGCTCTGTTGACTAGCTGGGGGCAACTAACCAAGTATTACAATAGGCCTTGGCAGTGATACTCTATCATATGTTATAGGCAAAGAACAAAGGGAATGTTATTTATTAAAAGTGGAGGCAGTACTCTATAACAAAGTCATTATACAGAAAAAATTAAAAAAAGAAGCCACTTAGAATGCTGCTGTTCCTATTGTTTATGCTTAGTCTCTGATGTGTATAGAACCCTAGAACTACCAGATAAGCTAGAAACTGAAACTAAGTTAATAATTTACTCAAATTTGGACCAAAGACAAAAAGTATTTTCACCTAGCACAAGGCAAATTTTAGAAACATTTCAACAAACAGGCCATGCCGTTTGCTTTAGTTACAGAGATGGCTAATTTGAACAGTTTAGAAATACACTATCACACCACTCACTGTGATATTTCCAGTTTCTGTACTTTTGGTGTCCATTTTGAGGAAATATGCAGACAACACCGTTATTACTGGAAGGACTCGTTGTCAGCAAAATCTAGCCAAGATATACATGATTTGCACTAACTTTGTTTTTGCAAGGCACACCAATAGCTGGTTTGGTACTGTGAAAATTAAGTCCAAGGCAACCTGTGGACTGTGGGTTAGCTACTACTTTGTTAAGTCATTCATATATCTATGTCAATTAAGATTTCCCTTAGATAAGATTGTAGAAAAGCCACAGCTAGATATGGTGTAAGCTTCATTTACAAAATTAACACAGGAAGGCAAAAATCAAGAATACAGCTAGAAAATAACATTTGAGGGAGGGATTCCTGAGACAGAGCATTGCCCATGGCTGAATAACTAGGATGAGCTAAGTAATACATAATCAACAGCAATAATTTTTAACACTTTCAGGTTCACAGCTATTAGTAGAATCAAGATTAATACATTTTTGTATAACCCTTCTACTTTCCAGCATCCTCTTGTTTCTCTTGAAGATCCCAACCATCTTATCCACAGTCTAGCTTAAATTTACATGCATAATAGGTGACAGTTTGCTGCAGCTCCTATGAACTGCTTTTGCTCTAAGACACATTCTTGCAGATGCCATCTTTTTATCAAAAAAAGAATAAGAATAATTATAGTAGAAAGAGCTTTGCATAACTTACCTGAAATTTAAAGCAATTTCAGTCAAGAGCATGAGACTAAAAAGATCTCCACAGTTCCTTAAAGACTGCACATAGCCAGTGTGCCTAATTTAGTATTTGGAAATCACTATTTGATAGTTGTAGGGATTTTCAAGCTAGTTGTCAGGTTTTAAAGTTTTCTGTCATAAGTTTACTTTCCTTTTAAGAAGCTATAGAACCAATAACCCCTTTTTTCAGGTTTTTTTTGAGCTACTGCGTGTTGGTATAGAGATAAATTATACACAAATATTTTTTGCCTCTAAAATAAAAGAATATTTGTTGGCATATTGACCACATTAACTTAAGCAATAAAAACAGTGTAACCTGAACTATAAATGCACTTTTCCAGTTGTGAAAAAAAAAAAAAAAAAAAAAAAAAAAAAAGAATACAGGTTTTATTTCTGTGAATTCTGGAATTCTGGGCCTACTTGAGTGGCTTGGATTTTTTTTCACTTTAATATATCAGAAAATGTAGATCAGTTATAGTTCCCAAACAGACCAACAAGACAGAATTGCTTTGATAGCAAGAAAAGAATACAAGATTCGTAATGCAAAATATTAATTTTAAATTTTGATGAAACCTTTCCTTCTAAACTTGCTATCTCACTAATTGTGTATATCAAAGCTGAGGTTCAAATAACAGGAAAGTTGCATGTCTTAGAGTAGATAGTTTGCTGCTACCCTTCACTCTGTTTTCATTGTCAGAGTTTTAATGACAGAGAAGGCTACCATAATCCCCTCACCTGCCCCCTTTTTAATGCTGTCAAAGGAATATCACAAAATAGCTTTTGCTGCCTATGTCAGCAAGTTTGTGACTGAAGAAGAAACTGTCTCACAGAAAAGCATCTCCTCCTGACTTTAAAGCTGATGTTGAAGATTTCTCAGAACTTCTCAACAATTGTTGTAGCACTTAACTACAGAGAGTTCATTCAGCTTTCACTTAGACCAGTTTTTGCCAATTTTCATTCCCAATTTTTGAAGCCCTTAATGCATGTCAGGCAGATTATTTTTTTCTAAATATTACTCATGTTCTGTATAACTACATCTTTTGTCTGAATCTCCTCTTAACCTTTGCCTAAAATGATTGCCTTCTTCAGTGCATCTTTCTGAGCTGTGGTTTTAAACCATATGCCCTAGAGCCCTTCTCTGAAAGAGGCAAATGGTTTCTTGGTAGAGCTAGGTTACAGTTTTAGAACTCTTTCCACAGCTTTAAAAAAGTTGAAGCTCTTAAAGAACTTACAAACTAACTTTCATATTTTCCTGAAGTATTTCTTAAATGAAGTGTTTTGGAATGTGGAGAGATGAAGACCTAAACCTTTGGAAGAGTTAAGAGGAAGAAACTTCATCTCTGAAGATAAGAGAGCCATGGGGCACCAAAAGCAAGCTGCCTGCCTGCAGAAGCAGTAATACCTAGATGTGGACAAGCAAGAAATGACTAACAGATTCTCCAACAGGAAACCTGAGGAAATGTTCCAGACTTCAGAAGTAACCGGGTTTATGAGAGCAAAGTGTTGGAGCAGGAAAACCTGGGCTGGATTTCAGGGTGGGAGACTAGCGCTACATTATTTCTAGTATGTTGAGCGAGTAGGCTTTCACAAACATTTCCTGGCTATGTGACAGTCACTTGTAACTACTATACTAAAAGCTAATCTCTTTTTTCAGAAATTTCACTACAAATAAAATCATATCCTTATCTTCCTTTTATATGACTTTTATAAGTATGTATATTTATATACCTGTACATATATGTTCCCTTTCTCCTCTTGATTTCACATTTTCAAGCAGTAGCATACTCTATTTCCTTCTGCCCTCTCTTATTCACACAGTGAAGCTCAACATTGATTTACGTCATTCAACCTTTATTGCAGTCATTCTCTCTAACACAACCTTTCCAGCCTTCAAAAGATTTTTGTACCACATATGGATTATTCTTCTTTGGAAATTGTGCTCCTGTCCACTACAAAAGGCAGATTACCAGGCCTGACAAGGGTTAATGATCTTAGCAGAGAAAGTACTGCCTTCCAAAGCCACTGGAGTACCATTCATCAGAAGAACACCTCCCACAGAACAGCAGAGCATCAGTGCTGGCTGCAGGTCAAGAAAACATTTGCATTTGCATCCTTATGCACTGAATACAAACACCAGCAGTATTAGGAGATTATTCTTTCTTCCTTTTCTTCTTCTGTGTAAAAGCCAAGACTAGCAGCTGTCTTGCTGATATTAAGAATCATAGAATCATAGAATAGTTAGGGTTAGAAAAGACCTTAAGATCATTTAGTTCCAATCCCCCTGCCATGGGCAGGGACACCTCACACTAAACCATGTCACCCAAGGTTCTGTGCAACCTGGTGTTGAAAACTGCCAGGGATGGAGCATTCACAACTTCCTTGGGCAACGCATTCCAGTGCCTCACCACCCTCACAATAAAGATTTTCGTCCTTATATCCTATCTAAACTTCCCCTGTTTAAGTTTTAACCCGTTACTCCTTGTCCTATCACTACAGTCACTGATGAACAGTCCCTCCCAAAAATCCCTTCAGATACTGGAAAGCTGCTATGAGGTCTCCACGCAGCCTTCTCTTCTCCAGCCTGAACAGCCTCAACTTTCTTCTCAGCCTATCCTTGTACAGGAGGTGGTCCAGTGCCCTGATCATCCTTGTGGCCCTCCTCTGCACTTGTTCCAACAGTTCCATGTCCTTTTTATGCTGAGGACACAAAAAATGGTACACAATACTCCAAGATAGGTCTCATGAGAGCAGAGTAGAGGGACAGGATCACCTCCTTCGACCTGCTGGTCACATTCTTTTGACGCAGCCCAGGATACGATTGGCTTTCTGGGCTGCGAGCGTAAACTGAAGCCAGCTCATGTTCATTTTCTCGTCAACCAACACCACCAAGTTCTTCTCAGCAGGGCTGCTCTGAATCTCTTCTCTACCCAACCTGTAGCTGTGCCTGGGATTGCTCCAACCCAGGTGTAGAACCTTGTACTTGTCATGGTTAAATTTCATAAGGTTGTCATCTGCCCACCTCACAAGCATATCAAGGTCCCTCTGGATGGCATTCCTTCCCTCCAGCATATCAATGGAACCACACAGCTTGGTGTCATTGGCAAACTTGCTGAGGGCGCACTCAATCCCACTGTCCATGTCACCGACAAAGAT